>JAPFBL010000530.1:300000-322851 GCA_026182355.1 Hermatobates lingyangjiaoensis | reverse complement strand
CTTAACAACTCTCACTGGAAAACTATGAAAATGAAAAAATATATCAAAATTAACAACCTATTGTATTTCTCTCTTCGTTTTGACTATTCTAACATGAGGAGAATGAAAATAGAAAAAAATTACTAACTAAACAAACTTTACCCTATAATTATTCACACCTTAACTACTCTCACTGGAAAACTATGAAAACGAAAAAATATATCAAAATTAACAAACCTATTGTATTTCTCTCTTCGTTTTGACTATTCTAACATGAGGAGCAAGAAAATAGAAAAAAATTACCAACTAAACAAACTTTAAACTATAATTGTTCACAACTTAACAACTCTCACTGGAAAACTATGAAAACGAAAAAATATATCAAAATTAACAAACCTATTGTATTTTCTCCATCGTTTGATATTTCTAACATGAGAAGCATGAAAATAGAAATAAATTACCAACTAAACAAACTTTACCCTATAATTCATCACACTTTACCTACTCTCACTGGAAAACTATGAAAACGAAAAAAATATATCAAAATTATCAATTCTATTGTATTTCCCACATCGTTGTGACTATTCTAACATGAGGAGCATGAAAATAGAAAAAAATTACCAACTAAACAAACTTTACCCTATAATCGTTCACACCTTAAATACTCTCACTAGAAAACTATGAAAACGAAAAAATATATTAAAATTATCAATTCTATTGTATTTCTCACATCGTTGTGACTATTCTAACATGAGAAGCATGAAAATAGAAAGAAATTACCATCTAAACAAACTTTTCCCTATAATTGCTCACACCTTAACTACTCTCACTGGAAAACTATGAAAACGAAAAAATATATCAAAATTAACAAACCTATTGTATTTCTCTCTTCGTTTTGACTATTCTAACATGAGGAGCATGAAAATAGAAAAAAAAATACCAACTAAACAAACTTTAACCTATAATTGTTCACACCTTAACTACTCTCACTGAAAAATTATGAAGACGAAAAAATATATCAAAATTAACAAACCTATTGTATTTCCCTCTTCGTTTTGACTATTCTAACATGAGGAGCATGAAAATAGAAAAAAATTACCAACTAAACAAACTTTACCCTACAATTCTTCACACCTTAACAACTCTCACTGGAAAACTATACAAACAAAAAAATATATCAAAATTAACAAACCTATTGTATTTCTCTCTTCGTTTTGACTATTCTAACATGAGGAGCATGAAAATAGAAAAAAAATTACTAACTAAACAAACTTTACCCTATAATTGTTCAAACCTTAACTACTCTCACTGGAAAATTATGACAACGAAAAAATATATCAAAATTATCAATTCTTTGTATTTCCCACATCGTTGTGAGTATTCTAACAGAGGAGAAAAAATAGAAAAAAATTCCAACAAACAAACTTTACCCTATAATTGTTCAAACCTTAACTACTCTCACTGGAAAACTATGAAAACGAAATAATATATCAAAATTAACAAACCTATTGTATTTCCCTCTTCGTTTTGACTATTTAAAATTATAAAGAACAACATTCAATCAAATGAACAAAGATATTTTAACTGATGCACATTTTTGAAATGAAATTCAAAAATTCCCGTTAAATAAAATTAAAAATTCAAGAAAAAAAGTTGTAAGTATTTGACACTCTCTATAAAACAATTAAAACTTCGTTAGGTTGGTGTCAATTTTTTTATTTTTATTTCACTGTAGCAGTATTTTATATACCTAGACTACAATTAAGATAAAAATATAGATAGATAAAAACTTCAGAATAGATTTTCTGATACAATTTTGTACATTTTCGTAACAGTTCTAAAACTGCTTTACCCGTTTTACTTAAAAAACTACTTTATATAAACTTCTACAATACCGTAATTTTTAATAAATAAACAAATAGTAAAAAAAATTAGAAATAAATTTCTCGAAAAATGTAATAAAGCTAGATGTTGAAATTAAAGAGTGGTATGACAAGAGACCTGTTTGAAATTGTCGATGGCCTGGCCCAGACTGGCCACTCTGTCTGCTATTGCCTGAGCGACTCGACTGTGGCGGTCTCCCAGAGACTTCAAAATCCCCGTCAACTTGAGTCGGTCCGGCTCACTCAGTTCATCTTTGTTGCATCTGTCACTAGGCTAGATAAATCAGCACCAATTTTGACGCATTCGTCATGCAAGCCGGAATACTGTAAAGGAGAAAAAAAAAATTGAAACCATTTTAAAAAAGAAATAAATGTATTTCTGTTACCCTTTACTATAGGAGAAACTATTTATTTATTTTTTTACTGCAATCATATTTGTTTGGACTTTCTTTTTTTATATGAGCACAATAAATTATGCTATGATAAAAATATGAATTTTGGATATAGGCAGTTCAAATAAAATACAAAAAAACCACCAGTAAAGTTAACTTTTAACCATTTTAACTTTAACCACTAAGCTAACTAGTTAGAGTTAACTTAGTAGATAACTGGTTTTTCATTGTTTACTTCACAAGAATAATTCAAACAGAGATG
The DNA here is from genome assembly GCA_026182355.1 of Hermatobates lingyangjiaoensis. Taxonomy (NCBI): domain Eukaryota; kingdom Metazoa; phylum Arthropoda; class Insecta; order Hemiptera; family Hermatobatidae; genus Hermatobates; species Hermatobates lingyangjiaoensis. The sequence continues at coordinate 320,335 of JAPFBL010000530.1, read as the reverse complement.
TTATAAAATAGCAATCTTATAAACCTCTTCTATGCTAACACTATGCGGTGATTGCTTCACGAGATTGTTTGTCACCCTTGAGCACGGATCACTTCCGAAACATTTCTAGGCATTCCAAATTTATATTATATATATCAAAGTAAATTTGGATGAAAAGTTAATCATCTATCATAACTAGATGAATATAGGCACATTGAAATAATTTAATAACTTAATTAATTATATAAATATTGTTCTGCAATACATACCACATATAATAACATGTGTAATATGTTATATATATTTATATAGGTATATATATACCCTACAGGCTGGTAAAAAGTAAACCTCAACTATTATTAGTATTTGATGACAGCGCGAGGAGGGATCTTTAGGCTGCCTAACTATCTCCTACGCATTATAGATGACTACCTAAATGATCGCTCAATCATTTATCAGACAGACGATGGACCTAGGAGAATGGAGATTACGGGAGGAACCGTACAAGGTTCAATTCTAGGCCCTGACCTATGGAACGTCACTTATGACGAGCTGCTGAGACTCAAGTTCCCAGAAGAGACTCAGCTCATAGCATAGGCCGACGATGTGGCAGCAATTATAGCCGCGCGAGACATTGAGCTAGCACAGCTCAAGCTCAATCAGACCATGAGGACTGTCAGCCACTGGATGGAAAATCACGGGCTATCATTGGCTCTAAACAAGACGGAGGATGTTCTTTTAACCAAAAAGAGAGGGCCTGTAATATTCCCAGTGATAGTCGGAGGAACAGCAATAATGACTAAGCCAGTTGGCAAATATCTGGGAGTAACTTTAGACACAAAAATGGGATTTCTGCCACAGATAAAGACTGCAACACACAAGGCCTCAGAAAGCGTGCGAGCTTTAAGCAGAGTAATAGCAAACGTCGGAGGTCCCAAGGCAACTAAAAGACGTCTCTTAATGTCAGCAGTGCAGTCAGTGCTGTTATACAGAGCAGAGATCTGGGGGAAAGCTGTAAATAAGAAAGGTCACAGAAAAAGATTTCTTGTAGTACAAAGGAGAGCAGCGTTAAGAGTGTGGTGCTCTGCTTATCGTACGATATCAGAGTCAGCAGTACTGGTGATAGCAGGCATCATTCCAGTCGACCTACTGGCGAGAGAAAGGGAGGCCATTTACAGAAGAAAGGAAGAAATTAGTAGAGAAAATGTTCGCTCAGAAGAGAGGAGACGTACCTTCGACAGATGGCAAGAGGCGTGGGAGAATGACACTAGAGGGCGCTGGACCTTCAAACTAATTAGAGATGTCCGAACATGGATTGAGAGAGGTCATGGAGAGGTGGGTGAGGTGAAACCTCACGCAATTTCTGAGTAGACATGGTTACTTCCGCGCCTACCTGTGCAAGATAGGGAGGCACTAAACATCCGAGTGCCTGTATTGTCCAGCGCTAGATGATGTCGAACACACATTCTTTTCTTGTCCCAAATGGAACAGCCAGAGGACAGACTTGGAACAAAGAATAGGCATATTCTCCCCAGAAACGATAATTGAAAAAATGATCCGGAGTTCTGGGACATGAAATATGGTAGATGACCTAGTCAGAACGATATTGACTACGAAAAAGCGATACTTGGAAGATCTAGAAGAATAATAAAGCAAGTATGTCTCACCTAAGGTAAGCTACGACCAAGCCTGAAGTAATGTGGAAAACAGTTCCAGGCTAGGTCCTAGGTGAAAAGGGGGTGTTTTAGTTGGTAGTCTGGTTTATCTGGGAACCCAGCACTATGTGCGTAAATGCATTTCACCTCCTTACCAAAAAAAAAAAATTATTATTATTCAATAACTCTTCTTATCGTAACTACATTTTATTTAGTATGTTTTACAGCAACATCTGTTTCGGACCCGACCATAGTCGGTCATGAGTGATACAATTGAAGGTGGACGTCGTTCAAACCCGATCGAGTACGTAAGACAGCATATGCAAAACAACGATTTAAATAGTTATTTCCTCTTGTCAAATATAAGTCAATTTGAAACAAGCTTACTGTAAGTCTACAGTTGTGAATAGTAGATTGTTGGTATACTATAATCTCAAACCCATTCGGATTCAATTGACTTTAGTGATTTAGCTGTGAAGTGTTGGATGTGCCTAGTACCGATGTCTTATCTAGATGTGGCTATCTAGACTCGCTGTGAGAAGCAGGCTAACAGTTTTAGCATCCAAGCGTTATACCATATAGTACTACGCCCCAGTTGTCTCATTCAGTGTTTGTTAGAAAGAAAAAGAAAGTTGTCTGATACAGTGTTTGTATCAAGTTCGGCTCATCCCGGACCAGGATTACATCCTTTTGTGATTACGGTGTGTTTAGAAGGTTACCCGACAAACAGTCTAAGTAATAGTTCCGCAAAGCCAAACCCTACGTGACTGCTCTGAGCACTACCTTGTGGTTCGGTTTCCAGACTGACTCTGGACCGAATGTAACGTGCTTTGCAAATGCATTGCTCAATTTACTACATTTTACACTCAGAGTATTCAAGCCCCTTGCTTGGGTATGGTCAAGGAGAAACAGAGATTGCACTCCTGGGCTGACAGCTGGTTGATGTACAAGGCCAAGCCCTGCAGACCAATGGTCCAAGGGGTTAGTGTACCTTTCCCACGAGATGAAAAATAACATGCAGTACTCAATAGTATGTACACGTTGATACAAAGTAATTAGTTGAGTAATAACAATAAGAATTAGTTGATACACTCTAATTCCCTTGTTGAGATGCTCCTGAATAAGAGGAATGCTAGACGTCCTGACATTGGCACTTAGGGTCACCTCCGCCTGGCACTTGTCAATGCCGCTCTCCAACTCCTGTCGCGACAGCAGCAGACCATTCAGCCACAAAGCATCCCCGTCACACCTCTTCTCCAGATCTTCTAGCTCCTTCACCATACCTTTAGGAAGTAGATCGATCTCAATACCTCAATATAAATATAACCCGTACCTTCAACTAATTATATTAAAATTAACGTTATAAGATTAACCGTATTACATCGTATGGTGTACTGGGGTCATTTGAAGGTTACAGGCGTTGTCCATCTTTAAACACAACTGTTTTAGATTTATCGAGCAAGAAAGCCCTAAAAAGGTTGAACAACCCCAGTATCAGTATACAAAGTTAAACAGTGAATTCAACTCATAATATAAATTATACCAACCTCTATAATTATTAGTACCATAATGCAATTAGTACTAATAATATGTATATTTAATGGTGTTCTGGTTCCTTGTTTTTTTTTACTTCACTATCTAATACTATCAATAATAATACTAGTTATTAAAACCGATCCAATAATTAATACTACTTCAATACTTACGTGTCGAGGTCTGTAATACACCATGAGGACAGCAAACTACAGTACATTATACATTATATGTAAAGCTACACATCATAATGGCTTTTCTTACAATATACTGGATCATAGATAAGGGAATAAATTTTAAAAAGAATAAAAAAAATAACTGCAAACAAAATGGTTAGATAACTATATTAAATAGTGAAACTCAACATTACACATTATTCCGTATTTATAAATAACTGATTCCACATTATAAGATGCATCGATATATTATTCATTTTACTGCTACTGCTAAGTTTAATAATAAAATAAAAGATTGGAAGTCTTAAGAAATACCATTATTTGTAGCATTACTTATAATACATACGGCACCCGTTTTGTAAATCTAATGATACATTGACCATGGAATAGTATTATTTATTGGGATCATTCTTAATAACTTATACTTAATAACACGTATATCTCAGCCCATTATAATAATTTTACCTGTGCTGACCTATTATACATATTATAGAATGCTTCTATTATACATATTATCTTTATTGTATATTTAAGGATTATATTTATTATAGAAGACAGAGAAGATACTGACTTATAGATCGCATATAGATGACGTAACAGTATTATACATAATTACTATTGTTTCAAATCTAGGATTTCGAAAGCATTACATTACAAATCCAAAATAATGACAACAGAGAACCATAAGGGTTTTTTAATAATCTCCCTAATTGTAAATAAAGAATATTTAGTCTGACGGGTATATGCATTTTTTATCCATCTTTTATACTATGAAAGGGATACATAAGAATTTTTGAGTTATCTTTTTATACTATATTTTTATACTTGAATTGTACCTTACAGTTTTTTCTAATTCACTAACGTTAAAAATATAAATTGAATCGTTAAAAAAATATATAACGTTAAAAGAGAATCGTGAATTTGTAAATTGGAAATTGATTTGATAGACTTAACTCAGATTAAACATGACGATAAATAAAACACATGGTAATGTAACAAATTAATTACATATTCTCTAAGGGTTATGTGATCCTCTCTGACGTGGCTTGCCCATAATTAAAATTGATTTCGATTACTAATTCACTTATACTTAGTCTAGAGACAAGGTTCCAGAATTCTCTGAAGGCATAATTATGGGTGTTTGAAACAACCGAACGATTGTTTAACCAAGATTTACACAAAAAATACATTGAGGGAATCAGTCATATTTAGGTTTCTCTTGATATGCCACAGTTTCCTTGGAAACTAGTACACTCTAGTTTACCATTAAGTGAGTAAATTCAGGGAAAACAGTTTATGAATATTAGTAATGTCTTATAGATAATGACTGATAGTGAGTAGTAAGGTGTTGACGACACTAATGGGAGGAGCACCTTGTTGTCGGCAATCCAGCGCTCGACAGTGGAGACAAGCAGGGGTTCGTCAGAGCCACTCGCCGGCTGCCTGCTGCTCAACCCTCTCAGTTTCTCCCGAACTCTGTCTAGCTTGTTCTCCAATTGTCTTCGCTCCAGATTTGACTCTGTCATACAGTCTATTGCCTGCTTAGCTCCACCTAACAGTTCTCTGCAATCAGCCAAAAGTCCACTCTGTTAAGTTTAGAATTAAAGTAACATCACAACATCGTACACTTTGAGAATTATTAATAAACATATTATTTAGTTAATTAAGCCTAAACCTTACTAGTTTAACATTAATGACTAGCTCATGAAATGCAATTTTTGAAAATAATATGCTCTAAACCAAGGTTTCCTTAATTTGAATTTGTTTTTATTTTTTCGTTTAAAAATCGTTAAAATCGCCGCTGTAATAAGGCTTAAAATTAAAAAACTAGAACTGCCGAGACAAACTTCCCTCGTGTTGAAGTACAAACAATTTCTATGCAATCCTTTTGTTAAATTAAATGCAATCCTTTTGTCTCTCAAAAGGGACATTTTACGTAATTCCCTTTACAGTTTTTACATAAATTTTTAATTGCATAAATTCATAAAAGAAAATATTATAATAAACAGATCACCTGATATTTCAGACTCGAGTAGGTGCAAGTTGGCCTCTGTTTCTTGTACTTCGGCTGGTTCCAATTCAGCAGATATGCTTAGTCCATCTTCTTTCCGCTGAGTTAGCAACCACTTGTTTGCCTTCCCTTCCTTCACTAATGACTGTAAAATCATTTGGTATTCACTTTTACTACTCCAAGTATGTTATTTCATTGAATCACATAAAATTGTTATTATAAAAATGCTTCACAGGTCATAGTGAATACCCGGTATCAAGAGTTCAGTTTTTTTTTTAATGGCATTGGTGTTACATCACTCTAGCATTCTTAATATCGCAATAAAAAAAATATTTTTTCTTCAGACTAAAAAAATTAAAAATCAGAATTTGCTTCAACAATACGTTACATTATTTTACTGAATAGCTTAAGAGAATTGCAGAAATGTTTTTACAAGCATGATAATATACTCGTAAATACATTAACGAGAACGTGAATGCGAATCGTGGCATTTTTTGTCATCACTTATTTAAAGTTTGTTTTCTTTGTTTTTTTTTCCATTTCCTAAATTTTTAAGCTTTCTCATTTATTATTTTTCTACTGTGGAAACTCTAGCTTATTTATCATCTGTTTTAGTTATGTGCGAGCCACATACCCGAATTGATTATATACTGAGATTCATACGTTATTTCCAAACTTTCAGATATGCTAGACAATCTCGCTTCCACAGAGTTAGCCAAGACCTCTTTTCCTTCACTCTCCTTGACTAATACCTACGAGTATACCATAATCTGGTCAGATTGGCCATACAAAGGCTAAATATTTGGCATTTAACTTTTTTTTTTTAACTCTGAGTGAAAGAGAAAAACCAGTCAGTAACAAAACAAAAAGGCAAAATAATTTACCACTTCGACTAGTGTGGAAGTAGAGAGGACTTCGTAAATCCATGGTTTCTTACAACAGATCAAGTAATAAAAAACAAAATTATAAATTAATTATTTATAAATTAAATTAAATGCTATTAATTAGTTCAATAATATATTGTCACGATACTTTATGGATTAAAATAATAGTTAAACTATATACAATTAATTATAACTAAAATTAAAAAAATAGTTAAAGAAAAAAATTAAGTACATATTGTAAAAGTTGTATCTAGTAATTACTTTAAAGAAATATATTTTGCTCTTTGAATATATAACTTAACGGTAATAAAAAAGATGTGGCCATACTGGTCTATATACTTATGTAAGCTTAAAAATTATTTAAAATATATTTTTTTATTTATGAAATGTTTAATTTATAAAAGATTGAATTTAGTCCATTAAATACTTAATGAAATTATATAAATAGGTTATTAGTTGAATATATTTTTATCCTAAGACAATTATTTATTTATGAAATGTCCTCTGCCACGGCCTTCAAGATCCGACCTTCCTTTCCTGCCGTTTCTCTCTCATAAGAATGCATACATAAAAAGATAAAAGATAAATAAATATAAAACGCTTTTCTTGAAAATAGTATGTCATAAATATCAATGATATTAAAATAGCCCTAGAGTATTTTTGTTTGAGGGACAAAAATGGCAAAGCCTTTAACAGTTACATTGAGTAATATCACCAATGGTAAGTCTAAGTGTAAGGATTCTATTGTAGAACGTAGGGGCTTAGCACAAATCTATAAAATAGCAATTACAGCTGTTTTAAAACCAATACTTATCAGATAGATAAAACTACATTAAAACAATTGAGTATCATATTATTATAATAGTCCGCAGTACTTCGTGAATGGGTGTTATACCCGCCATTAAAAATCATCTATAATGAAGATATGTGCATGCTGAATTATAATCCAAGGACAATGATATCGACAATGTTTGTGAAATATGGAGCTAATGTTGTATATATTCCATGTATGCAAAACAATATTCACAGAGATCGACTATAAATCATACTAGTGTCGTATGTATTTCGTGAATACATAAAATATTGCAGTTTCACTGATTTTAACGATATTCTATTATAACTTACAACTAGTGTTGTACATAAAGTATTCATGAAGAATAACAGTGAATATAGTAAAAGTTTACATCAAATAAATGAATGAAATTCTTTCATTGGTAAAGTGAGAACAAAAAGTGAACATTTTGTCACCTAATGTGAAATAAATAATGACTTAAATAAAAGACTAGGAGCTCTGAGCTTTTATAGAATTCCCCTCGATATTAAAGAATGTTAAGTGAGTTCATGAAGGATATTTAATGCAGAAGACGCCAAGGTAATGAAAACATTTTTGCATCCAGCATTTACAGAAAGAAAAATATAATTTTCTTAAGAAAATAGTAAAGAAATAATAAAAGTTCACCATTACTGTCTGCTTCTTTATGTAATGGGACAGCTGGCTGGAGAAGAAATGTTGGAGCTATGTAGAGAAACTCTAAAAACAATCATGTGAATTAATAAATAAATAAATAACCTTAAATACATAAATAAATAAAGTATGTCCCTCCCCGAATCCATTCCAGTTTATTTTGCAAAGCAAGTATTTTTCAAAGCCAACAAAAAAGAACCAACAATAATAATCTCATAATAAATATATAACTTTATATTACACCAAAAAAAAAACACAGAAAAAGATAAAATCCATACTTACGAAATTCATTATCTTTTTTATGTAATTTATTTTCTGTAATTTAAAGTTTTATAGTCCATGTTTTATAGTGACCGTTTCTTCAATTTAGTATATATATATATATATACAAAATTAAAGTTTATCAGGACTGGGTGATTTCTTCAGGTTCAAATTTAACTCTCATTGCCCACGTTTTGGTTTTAATGAGAGTTTAATTTTGACCTGAAGAACTGACCAAGTCCTGATAAACTTCAATTTCGATTCTATTTCGAGGTCGATACTATATCAATATATATACATCACAAACGAAAATCGTAAAACAGAAATACAACTATGTATCATAATCTTTTTTTGTGATATATATTTCTTTGATATAAAATATGTATCACAAATAAATATACTAAATTTGAAGTAATCCAAAAGTGTTTTAAACATCTAAAATTCATTCAGTAATCATTCAAATAAAACAAATCATTTTTATAAATTTTAAAAGAAAAGAGATGGTCAACTGTAAACTTACTTTTGATTCATTCTCTTTTATCATATAGTTGTTAAATTCATTGAAAATGTTTCATATTTTAAAACTGTAGTTTCTATATATGGTCGTATTTATAATTCATAAATAGTTTCTTTTTACTGTATTACTTTTAATAATTTATTACTTTTATGAAAGCCATTGTTAAAATAATCAAAATAAAGAGTTAAACAATCTTGTAATCAGGAAAATTTGCAAATTATTTCCTATTTCAATATAAAATAAACATGATATAGTATTAAATTATATGAACAATTTTAAAAACCTAATTGCACAGAGGATACGTAAAAGAATAGTTTTTATATCATTGTGTTGATATTATTTTTAATAATAAACATTTCATAATGTCAGAATTATATATATGACCATATATAAAAACTACAGTTTTAAAATATGAAACATTTTCAATGAATTTAATAACTATATGATAATAGAGAATGAACCAAAAGTTAGCTTACACTTGCCCATCTCTTTTCTTTGCTACATAACGGGTTTCACTCAGTAAACAATTATAAAACAGGGAATACAGTTAAAAGAAATGGATACTAGATTAATACTGGAAGTTGTAAAACGCTGAGCTTGTTTTATAGACAAGGTAATTATAACATAGTATTAAGTTCTCATAGTTTCCTAAATCATTCTTAATTAAAATAATTTTACAGTATATGAGTATACATAATGTATTTCATTTACCAATTCAAACAATATGTCAGTAATTAGTAAAATGTTTAATGTTAAATGAAATATCATTACATTGTGAAACTAAATTAATACTAATAACTGTGTTGAAATAGTGAATGATATTAAATATGAAATAACTATAATTATAAAAACAATGATAACTATTATTAAATTCAAGTTGTAGGTGTTATACTTAATATTAGAAAGTAATATATTCCATTAAACTTCCAGAAGTTAAAATGAAATACTAATTATTTCAATAATTTATTGCTGATAGAATATTTGTTTGACATTTTGATAAATAACGGTCACATTATTGTATATTTTAAGTTAAGTTATCACATTCAGTTAGTTATTTCAATTGTAAGTATGTACTATTAATTGTATGATATTTTTTTTTTAACGAAAGGACGCTAACCTAAACTTGAAGTGATCATATTGGTTAAGTATAATCATAAGAAATTGTCATCTAATTATTTGTTTAAATAATTATTATTTAACTAATTAACAATTAATAATATATATGTAAATATTAGCAGAAACGGTCGTACTTACGATTTGTTTAAATATTCAGGAATATTGTTCTTTTCAGAGAATAATATTCCATTATGGCGGATGTAATAGAACACTACCCAGTCGTATTCTGAACTGACCAATGAATGCATATGACGTCACTCAAGCAACATCATTTCAATTACGTCATTTATGGGTTCCTTTAGTCTGTCTATATAAAGCCTGTTTTACTTCTTTTCTTTAAAGAAATATATCGAATAGATCAGACATCTTTATATCTAAAGTTGGTGAGTTTGTATGTTTGTGTGTTTGTTTGTTCACCCATTGCCAGTAGCGATAGAGACCTGAAATTGATAATATATATTATTTATGATCTGAATAATGTTTAATAAAAGAAAATTATCACTATATTCCTAAAATTTGAGCCAGGGTAGCAAGTGTCTTGCGTGCTCGCCAAAGCACTAGTGCAAACATATTATATATAAATGTCACTTTTTTTTTTAATTTTATATTTGCGTGGTATAAACACTGGTAATAAACCAAAGGCATGCAGCCAGGGTAGCCCACTGGCTTGCTTGCTCGCAGATGACAGTAGCAGAAATATATTAAAAATGAACGTAACAAAAAAATCCTTATCAGCGTTTTCGATCCGAAGTGTAGTTATAAAGAAAGGGCAGAATGATTAAGACACTGGAAGGGTTCACATCTCCCAAGCTTTTAGTTATCCTTTTGTGATGCGATCATGCTACCTGCTTCCTCTTCCGGTCAGCCAGAAAATAACTCAAAATATATTTTCCAAGCAAAAAAAAGGTAGAAAAGAGTTAAATTATCAAACAAAGAACTAGATAAGAAGCTAGGTGCTAAAATGGGAAATGTTGGAGCTAAGCTAGTGAAAAATGAGCTAGATCTAACTGCAAAGAGCTAAATTCGCAACACTGGTTTTGACTGCACACCAACATACTTGCAAAGCAGTGTGGGACTTGTAGTATTAGCGGCACAGTGTATACCTAAAAAAATAGTTTGCATAAAACTGTACAAAAATCTGAGCACGTCACCCTCGGAGACGACCGAGATGTACGATGTCAGATACCCGTTAAAGTACCGTAATCTAAATACAGTTGAGTTCCGATAAAATTTAGGAACTCCAATGTAGAATCAAATAATAATGTGACACCCATTACTAAAATGGGTGCCAAGTAATAAATTAGCTACTATTTCCACCCTTAGAACTTTTAAGCTGTCTTTGGCTAACTTTTTTGGTCTTTTAAAAGACCAAAAATCGTTTAGACTATTTTCGACAATAAGACTTTAATTTGAAATAACCAAAAACGTGTTATATAGGTAAATGTTATTTACCCACAACTGATTATGCGGTAGGTGAAAAAATGCGGAGGCATATAGTCCTGCAGAGAGGACGCTAAGACGTCGGTCCCGAGCCTGCACGATGTCAGGCTCTCTTTAAAGAATTCTGTTCTAAATACACTTGAACTAGGCAAAATTTAGGACTCGCAATCCAAATTCTTCTTTGTATGCGATTCTTCTTTGTATCACAATCTTATATGTTTGTTCTCTCGTAGGACAGGCTCTGCAACCTAACCTATAATGTTTAGAGAGGAAAAGAAGTTCTGTACAAGAAATTCAAAAAAAAATCAAATGAATGATTTAGGTATTATTGTAACATGCAATAAAATAAGTGATTTTATACTAATGTTCAGAGATTAAATATATACATACTAATAATCAAATGTTTGCCTTATCTTGACCACTTATATTTAACACTATTTTTCTTTTTTATCGAGGTTCGGTCTAGCTTCAATAATACAACACCTTTAAGCCAACGTTTCGGCTTAAATAATACAACACTTCTGTAAATTCTGTATTGATGAAGCCCTGAAGATGTCTACAAATATAGACGAAACGTCAGCTTAAAGGTATTGTATCATTGAAGCTAGACCAAACCTCGAAAAAAAAAAGAAAAATAGTATTAAATAAATATTAATTGTATGTTAAATAAATTTTCCTTGTATTAATGAATGACTTCAACAAATTTCGATTTTCAAACATTTTCGAAATGTGAAAATAATTACCAAAGGAATGAATTTTGCATAAAAAAAAACTTAAAATGTTCTTAAAATTGTTGAAATATCTACTTTATGATGAAAAAAACCATGGGAGATATTAGGCAGAAATGAAAGTACTGAATAGAGAAATGGAAAAACAGAGAAAAGGACAGCAGCTGGCCTATTGTTAGAAAAAATGGAGTGGGTGATTTCTTTGAAAGTCATTCTTTCAGAGACTCCCATTATCTCACAACTCCAATCGCTTCCTTACTTCTAAGAAACAAGCACTCGACTGATAGTTCAACTCAACCAAATTAAAACAGCCATAACGTATTTATTTTAAAAATTTCAACAACAAAAATTATAATTCGTCTCTGGTAAAAAGTTAAAAAAACTATACAAAAACCCCTGTTAGTTTATTTCAGACATTAATATTTCAAACAGTAAGCCTCCTTATGCTAAAACTGTCCCTTTTTACATAGAATCAGTGTAATTAATCCATCTATAAATCTTAGAAAGTGTGACATAAGCTAAGCTTGTGTTCAAACTTCTTCCTTCCCTTATCTTTAGCGCTGGTACGGAGGAGGAAAATTCACGAAAATAAATTTATGAATAGTGCAATTATTTGGACCTATAATCATATTGATGCGAATCATCATATTGCGAAACCTACAAACTTCGCCTAATATCTCAAACTAAAATGAGTCCACTAAAACAAAGTTACTAGTTCCCTTTTAATAAATATTTAAAAATTAGATTTGATTCCACAATAAAAAAACTTATCTTTGAGATAAGGAAAAGTAGCTAGTTCATACCAAACGAAGGCATCAGTGCAGCCATACCTGAAACAAAAAAAAAAGGATTAGAACAAGCAAAGACGTGAAGCTTCACTTCGAAGTACAACAGTGACAGTACAATAGTACAACAGTTGTTTGATTACATGTTATGGTATCACTAATGATGCTTTGCTACTTGAACATTTGATATTTCAAACAATGTCAGGTATAAATTAGTTTACAGTAGTACACATTGCTGTCTCAAGATGACTTGCTTAGCTCTTCTGTAAGCATTGTCGCAAGTACATCCCTTTGAGGTTTAATCTTTTTTAATAAGGTATTAAAGGAAGAAATAGTATCAATCAAACAATAAGTTTGAAAAACATCTACGCGAGGTAATAGATACCTTCTTTTACTTCATTCTAAATATCATTTTGAATAAATAACAATTATTTTCAAGTGCTAGCTAATTTACAAACACCTATAGTCGACGTTTCGTACATCTTTGTGAACATACCCTGAGCCTACATCAATAATCGATTATATTACCAAAATATGAAACAATAAAACGTAGCACTTCAACTACATAAGGACAAGGGATGTCGAAATATCTTAGTGACTTTGGTCTCAGAAGTTGTGTTCTTTTCTTTATGATAAAAATGTTTCCAGTCCAAACGAAATATCTATTTTTCATATATATATATAATATATACGTTTCACAGTAAACCATAGACACAGAACAAAGAAAGAAATACACTGACTGTCTCTAATTTTCGGTTCAGCCGTCATGAGCAGAGTTGAGATAGGGACACCAAGCGCACTTGCGAAGCGACGGTTGGAGACGAACAGGTTTTGTCACGCGCTTGCCCGGTTCAAGTCAAGTAAGAAAAATAAACTAGTATGTGAAGAGCTGAGAAATAATAAGTGAAACTGAAGAAAATGAGGAAATATAAACATTGAAAAGTTAAAAAATAATAATTATTATTTTATTAATAATAATAATAATAAGGAAAAATATTAAGGAGAAAGTAACAGAAACTAAAGAAAATCTTACAAATTTAAATATTATAATTAAATTTACTTCATTAAATATTAAACATTGAAGGTGAAAGAATAAATTATTAGTTACAACTAAAGTTGTACAAATAATAATTTAAAATAAAAGAAAAGAAATTAAACGCAAAAGTAAATGAGATATATAAATAATAATAATATTTAATACAAAATAATAAAAAAATATAATAATTAAAAATATACATTATAATAATAATAAAATTCAAAACCCAATAAACAGAGAAAAATAAAACGAGAAAAAATATAAAAAATAATAAATAAAAAATATTTAAACTATTTGAAAGAGCCTTATCTCTTATATATATATATATATATATATATATATATATATATATATATATAGGAATATTTCAAAATAAATATGTGAAACAACAATCAATGTTCAAACCACAATAAGAAATGGGGAAAAAAAGACTAAGCTCTTTAAACCGTAACAAGTGGTCTTCGTCAGAGCCAACAACCCAATTGATACATGATGGGTTCTTATAATATATATATATATATATAATATATATATATATATATATATATATATATTAGTATACTTTGGTAGCAGTCCTTCGGATATACATGCTTTGTTGAACACGACAGAGTAGTTCCTGTCTATAAGTTTCTTCTCGAGAACTTCTATTTGCCGAAAAACAGCTTTTTTCGTTGTTAGAACAACGGTTGAGGTGGTCAGCAATTGTAGTTGACGCGTTTCGATCACTTTCCGTGGTCATCTTCAGGACATCAATCAGGTGGGGTGGGTTGCGATGTGGGTCTTATACGTGGCTTTTTCATTGTCATAACACGTATAAGACCCACATCGCACCCACCCCACCTGATTGATGTCCTGAAGATGACCACGGAAAGTGATCGAAACGCGTTGACTACAATTTCTGACCACCTCAACCGTTGTTATAACAACGAAAAAGCTGTTTTTCGGCAAATAGAAGTTCTCGAGAAGAAACTTATAGACAGGAACTACTCTGTCGTGTTCAACAAAGCATGTATATATATATATTAGTGTAGGTACGTAACAAAACTTCTTTTAAACAAATTTTAAAAGAAGTATTAGATTAGAAGTATTAGATTTTGCAGCACCTTCTGCATTGACTACTAACCTGTTGCAGATAGCCTGCAATTTGCGTAAAAGAGCTTACACTGGATATGTTCTAATGTCGATATTTCATTAGCCAGAGATATTCACACTACACTATAACTTTATATTTCACAATAATCCAAAGGGGGGGGGGATGTATAATGTATCTACCATTGAGCTTGATGATGCAATATCTACTCTAGATTTGTTTACATATATTTTCTAAAAAACAATATGAAATAAAAAAATGCAATATTAAGTTCATAAAACATTTCAGTGGGATTTGTTAAACCTAGAGCAGCACTTTAAAGAGTGATATTTAAGCAAGACCTTAAAAGTTCTTTACAAAAAATTAGAATAAATATTGAAGTTTAAATAAAATTTCAAATATGAAAAGGGTACCATCTGTATTATTTCAAGTTTGCAATTATAATATGTTCCATATTTGTCTTATGAACTATAAATTATAATATAGAATAAACAGAAATTCCAAAAGCTGTACAACTCTTACTCTAACTATTTAATTGATTATTTTATGTCTTAATATTTTCATTAATTCATTTCTAATAACATAAAACAATTTTCTTATCCTTAATAAAGTTGATTTATCATTGTTATCAATTAATAACACAATTCAATAATGATTCACACTTATAACATTTAATTCTTGTAACTTACTGGTATATTTTAATAAAGTTTAATAACATAAACTGTTATAAATGTATTTATAATAACTCACTACCGAAAATTTAAACAATCTACTCTTTTAACTATTCTAAAATAAATAATTAACACCCAAAAAGTATCTTCCTAAGAAAGTAATTTTTACATTCCTGGTTATTAAAGATACTTCTTTCATATTTTAGAACTTTAATCATACACAGAATCAAAACTCAACACAAACAAAAACCTGAATAAACTGAGAAATTGTTAAAAGTTACAATTAATTTTATCTAATTTAAAGAAATAATTTAAAAACTAAACACTCAAATTGCATTTTCCTTCAAAAACTAAATAAATTTGATTGAAACACTGGTATAGATATCATCCATAATATTTAATATTTCTTCAGTCAGAATTGTAAACTACAATATAGTAATAAACTAAAAGTTTAAAATTGGTCAAGTATTGATTTGACTATCCAAAGTCTAAATGTTTGTATTAATTCATTTTTAATTACTTTAAAACAGGTTTCTTATTCTCAAGGAAAAAGAAATATCATTGTTATTAATTAATATAATAATTCAGTAATTACTGGTACTGACTTCATGAAATGATTATTTTTAAGTTTATTTTATAATAAATTCACTTCACTGAATGAATCTGCAAGCTTTATTATCTGTTGAAATCAGTATAATTATTTTTAACTGAGAACAACCTTTATTGGTTTTAAATTCCAATAACTTTTGGCAAACAAGTTTTTTATTCAATTGAATTATCTTATTTTCATTTTTACTCAACACATCACCACAAAAAAAGGTGTATATGTGGTAGACTTTGAATTGTAAATTCAACATATTGTTTTAAATTTATTTTTTTTGTTCTAATTAATCTCTGAGTTTGTATTATTATTTCAGGGAAAAATAAATTTGGAGTACAATCAATGCAGCAAATTTTAATAAATTTAATTAAGATTTAATTTAAATTTAAAATTAAATACGGTTTACATTATTTATGAAAAATAATTTGAAAGCAGATATTTAACTTTTTTGATAAATAGACCATATGAATTTATATTTTGTTGATATATCTTATTTAAAATGTTCTTTCAAAATTTGAAGAAACCAAGTACATGTAAAATGTTGATATATATAATATGTGAAAAAAAAAGAATAGTTTAACCAAAAAGGACGATAATCTAGATTTCAAACAGCCATATTGTCGGGAGATAGTCACTAAGTATTTAGCTTATTATTTTCATTTGTTATTAATATCAATCAAATTAAACAACAATAATAAATACTTAAACAACTGAGAACCTTTTCGTACTTACTATTTGAAGTGATTTTCAAAGTTAATATTTTCCTTGAGAGAATAATTTCTCATATTTTTGAGGAATAATTAAAACACTACAGACGCCTAATTTAACTGCCCAATGGTAGCCCAATGTACCATTTATAAAATAAATGTAGCCCAATTTAAAATTTAAAATTATGAAAGAGAAGTACCTAATAGAATAGTTATATAAATAAAAAAAAAAAACGGCCTTTAATGTCTACTTCTCTATGTACGGTGGTAATATGAAAGTGAATTACTATCAAGTCAACTATTTAACAACTGTTTTAGACTGCAATAAAAATGTGATATATTAACTACATTAATTTTGAAACATTCATAAAGGTAAAAATAATTTTTAAAAACGTAATTTGACTTAAAATATGAAATATGATTGTAATACTCACTTACTTCATGATTTTTTCTATCCAACAAAGTAATGGACAGCCACAGAAGTGAGATACTGAATGAAGGAACGGTTTTGACTGGCGGCCATGACACATTACTTAGAAAAAGGAGTGGGGGTTTGTTTGTTTGATTTAACACCTTCATTTAATCACTTCTAGGAACAAGCCCAACCGATTTCATGCACTCGACCACTTACAAAACAAATAATTATATCTAAAAGGTACAATACTGGATCATTTGAAAGTCACTTTTCGAGACTGTAGGTTTATTAAATTTTGGTGTTTCTATGAAACAGACAACTGCATTAACAAAAAAATATTTTACAATAACTTGAAAGAATAATTTTGTAAAAATTCTGAATTTGGATTGACTCTGGACGGTTTTTACTTCACTATAAGTAAAGTATAGTAATCGTGAAAAAATTCAATCTCCAGATTTTGACGGAATTACATGTTTTGAGGTCCCAAAAGTCGTTTTATTAAGTTTTCTTGATGATGTCGTGTGTTGTGTGTGTGGTGTGTGTGTGTGTGTGTGTGTGCGTGTGTGTGTGTGTGTGGTGGGTGGGTGAGTGTGTTAGCATTGCTTGTTACCACGCTACGGTCCAGAATCTTTTATGGATCAAGTTGATATTTTACACAAAAATGGGCCCCATAAAGACGAAGATCCCTATTGTTTGGGAAGAATTATGCATGACGGGAAAGTCACTTTTTTGCCAAAAACCGTTTTTTAAACTGATAACCCTAGAGTATTAAAATTTTGACATTATCTTTGAGGTTACAAAATGAACAATCGAAAATATATTCAGAATTTTAAAACAACAGGAAATATTTTTTTTTTCAATAAAATGTAGAATTTTTGACTTATAATTTAATCATAAAGCTTGTGAGAGCAATGCAAGCCATACAATTTGACGGGTCAAAATAAAAATATGCTTAAAAATAAAACATTATATGGAAAAAGAGGTTACATATTTTTTTTTTCAAAATTACGTTCACCAAAGGGGTGTAAAGTACGATTTCTGTTTTCAGAAAATGTTTTTTTGACGCTAAACAGCTCATTAAAAACTCATGAAAATTTGACCAAAAATGGAACAAAAAAATTAGCAATTCATAAAAAATATTCATGAAGTTTCAATTACGGGAAAGAGCAATAAAGCTATAATAACTGTTTGTTTATCCTAGACTAAGAGATCACCTGCTATACTTGATATATTTGATATATGTTTTCCCAATATACCATTCATAGCAAGCTTATAACAAAGTACCAGACGCAGGAAAAAAGATAAAACTCACTCAGAGAAAATTGGTATATATGATTTTCAACAAAGGGGAAGGAAAATGATTTTAATAAATACCATAATAAATGCAATAAAATTTCCATTATAATAATTTTATTAAAGACCAAAAATGTAAAACATAATTCAAAATGCAAATCTTTCGTTTGAAGATTAATAAATGTAATTATTGTATATCCTTAATTAAAAATTATCTTAAAACGACATTTTTTCTTGGATGTTTATGATGTTTTTCAGAGAAAATAAGAGTATTTTTCTGATTTAAATTTCAGATTATTTCGTATCAAGAAATTTTCACTTTGGCTCTTCAAAACTGTTATTACTGCTGTAGTTATACTAATGAGATTATTTGGATGAGCTGTGGGATGTACAAAAATAAAAATAAGCTTATATATTGATAAGTCGATCAATCACAATCTGTACTACCTCAGAAATGAAAGACTAATAAGCATGTCACGTTTAAATGTTTACATTATGCTTGAATGAGAGATTATAATGATATACCCAAGAACATTGATATTAAGTTTACTTATAGTAAAGATGAGTGCAGGCCACTCCAGATTTTTTTTTCACTATACTAGTTAATTTAATTTGAGTAACTGCCGATAAAATGGTAAACCCACAAAACATACATCACTCACGACTCTTACAAACCAACAATTTTATTTTCAATCATTGGCTGATATTGGTATCCATTGATGCTAAGCTAACTCCATGATAATGACCAGTAATATATTTGATCTATATGTATATACTCGTATCAATGATCAAATATAGTCTCTTTTTTTCTACATTTCATATTGTGGTTTGATCATTGATTATTTCACGCGTTAATGTGAAATCTTGTTATCGATTATATATGTATATATATGTACGATTAAAATATGTATAGAATATTCCAACGTCTGATACGAGAGTACTCGGGACTCTGTCCCCGGATTTGACACCCAGACTTAAGTCAAATCTCAAATGCCAATGTTTCTGTTATTATTTGAATCTTATTTCTTGCACAGATGTGTGAACATGTTGGGGTATATATCACAGATATTAAGGTATAACACCAAAACATATGTGCGATAACACAACACAATATGGAACTTAGTAAAGAATACCAAGACGTACAAAAGACTTTGAAAGTGATGTAAAAGAAGCAGAGGATAAACATTACTAGGGATTAGTATTAAGTATGTGAAGGGTGCGATCGACAGCTCTTGGAACTACTTGTGAAAAATAAAAAACTATTCAAAATGTTTAATATAACATAAATTACTTAGTCTGTTGTCTTTTAAAGTTAATTTTTAGATATTTTTGAAGGTTCAATAAAACTGTGGTTAGTGTTTATGGAATAACTTTTATGATGCCTTGTCAAAGAATAGTTACACTGGGCAACGAATTGTCTTTAATATCAGTAATGGCTGACAAGTACAAGCATTGCTCGTCCAGTTTAGAACCATTGCAGGGGAGGGGGGAAGCCGCTTGTTCCCGCCATTCCCCCCCCCCCCCACCCACCCACAACCTAAACACACATTCACAAAGTAGACGGATCACAGATTCCAAACAATTACAATTAATATGATTCGCGTTCATAGTTTTTAGAATTTTATTCTTCTTGTATATCGTTTTAAACCTTTCGAATATCTTCAAATTTCTTTAATTAAAATTGTTTAATAAAACAATTCTTCAAAGTATTCAGTTTAATTCGATTCGAATAAAATTTTCTCAATATATGCTCAAGTAAGCAAATCAAACAAGTACTCCAAGTTGTCATTATAAGCTGAGTTACGAGTTTTTACAACTAAATTGTCTCTTGCAGTAATGTAAAAAAAACTTCCAGAATCAATCGAAAGTCAGAATTAAACAAAATTAAACTTTATAGTTATTGAAAAACACTATTATTAATAGTTGTACATTAATCGTTATCAATTGATAAATGATTAACTTAGATCGATAT
>JAPFBL010000530.1:247500-297500 GCA_026182355.1 Hermatobates lingyangjiaoensis | reverse complement strand
TTAAAGTTAAAGAAGTTCGCAATCATAAGAAGAAGTGGTCTTTACATATAGTAGGGATCTTTAAGGAGAACCTGACACCGCACAGGCTCAAAACGGACTGGTTAACGTCCTATCCGAGTAACGATGCGCCCCAGGTGAATAAATCGAAATAGAAAACACAGCCATATTATTCTATACAAAATTGTTTAGTAACAAGTTTTTTTTTTGGATTTACATAAGTCTTATTACTGTTGTGCAAGGATATTAAATTATTCAGTTGTGTAACATACCAATATAAGTTATAATACAGAATATATAGACATGTATACAGTTATAAGCGTGTATATTGATAACTGGTTCAATCAATATCTGTACGTTCTCTAGGAATGAAATAGTAATAAACATCTTCCATAAAGACATTTATATTATGTCTACGTGGGACATTATATACCCAAAAAGTTTGATATTATATTTACTTATAGTAAAGTTAAGTGTAGGCCACTCCAGATTGTTTTTAGTTATCCATTTTTCTTAACTTTTATGTATTACTGCCATCATTTTTAGATTTTCTTTCTTTACATCTTAAATTAAAAAATATCATCAAGGAAACTAAGTAGGAAAAATATCCCATAACTAAGACTTTAATTTGAAATAACCAAAAACGTGTTATACAGGAAAATGTTATTTAACCACAAGTGATTAACGCGGAAGGTGAATAAATCGAGTGAGGGAGGCAAATCGTCCAGCGGAGAGGACACTAAGACGTCGGTCCCGATGTCACACGCTCTTTCAAGAATTCTATTCTAAATACACTTGAACTGGGCATAATTCAGGACTCCCAATGTGGAATGTTTTTGTGTGGTATCAGAATGCTATGTGTCTGATCTCTCGTAGGACAGGCTCTGCAACCTAACCTAACCTAATGTTTAGAGAGGAAAAGAGGGTTGTAAATAAACTTACAAAAAAGTTTAGTGAATTATTTAGGTATTATTTGAACATTCAATAAAATACCCACACACACACACACACACAGACATCATCGAAAAAACATCATAAAACGACTTCTGGGACCTCAAAACATGTAACTTCGTCAAAATCTCGAGATCAAATTTTTCACGATCACTATACTGTACTTGTAGTAAAGTAAAAAAGTGAGTTTTTTATCATTATTTACAATAATATTTCGTTTTGAAAAATTATTTTCAAATAATTTTACGTATTATTATTCAAATAATAATACGTTAGGAACGTATGGTCTCTCTAAGTAAGACCATACGTCCCTAACATTAAACCCTAAAATAAAGTATTTAAACAAAAAATAGGAAAGTTACTCCAATTATTTCTAGAAATTTCTCAAATAATACGTATATGATGTAGTAGTAATTTGGAAATAAATTAACGAAGAATTACATAATTTCAACAACTATTTGATTTAATTATAAGAAAAAGTATCCATCAAAATTTCAATGGTAAGAGCAAGTTAATGATTTAATTGGTTAATTATAGATAGATAATGTTTAATTGGTTTAATAATTTAATTAGTTATTATAGACAGATAGAAGTTAATTAGTTGAATGATTTAATTAGTTAATTACAATAGATAATAATTAATCAGTATAATGATTTAATTAGGAATTTATGGACGGTAATAGCTAATTAGTTTAATGACGGATAATTAATCAAATGATTCAATTAAACTTAATTATCTATATAAAGGAAACTAACCCATATGAATAGTATTATGCCCAATTAGGACTGTAAAAAACTATGGAGCTCACAAAATTACAGTAGTAAAAACTCTGCTCTGATGAAAGTAAACAGTTGATCCAAGAATGTTTAACAAAATGATAATATCGGTTTTTTTTTTGAAATGACAGAAAAAGATATACGGGTCTAGTGGTTGTATAGATAAAAGGGATCCTTATCTACAAGCAAGTTTCGAATCCAAGAAACTTTTCTATTTCCTTTGTGAACTAGTAGTCCTGTTGGACCGTTTAATATATATATATATAAAATAAACGGTGACACATAGACTGAAACATAACAAATACTCACTTTTTAAAATTTCAACCGTAATGGCGGTCGTCCTCAAGAGAAGAAGTGAATTGACGGAGAGACGACAGTCAATTAGTCTTACTGCTTCATTTCTTAATCAAAGAACGTCCATTTCATTTTGATGAAACAGGTTTTATTAAAAAAAAAGGAGAGATAACCAAAGTAGAAAAACGCTGGAATGTTACACTGTAAACATTATCAATATACTGCTAATTATAGAAGTGAATTAAAGAAATTATTACTCATTAATAAAGTTCTCCTCGCATAATTGAAAATATTTCTTATTTCTCTCTATCATGAGGGCATATTAAAGCGGCAAAGGAACGTTGAAATAACAAGTTTTGCTACTATAATGAAGTTATTCGCATATATCCAGGGTCTTTCGTAATGTTGTTTTGAAAAAAATTAGGCTTTTTTTCAGTTAAAAAACTGTATCGACCTATAGTGACCATGACAAAATTTGATTTTAATAGTACCGTAAGAAATAATAATTATTCTTATAAAAAAGTCTCTCTCTTAAAAGAAGAGTAAGATTCTCTATAACAAATTTTGGAAATACAAATATTTCCCTGCAAAAGTTTTCCTCAGTGAAGGTAAATAAAAAACCCATCTAGTAGTAACAACTATAATAGAAATGAACTTTCTCTTGTTGAAAATTTTAAAATAATGAGCAAATCCAAAACTTAAACGAAGTGTAAGATTGCATAAATTACTATACAAACTAGTAAACATATCAAAATAAGTAAAACCGTTATAACTTATTTAGCGGCCACTTCAGTAAAATCACGAAGTTTCCAGAACATTTAAATTAAAAAAAAAATGTAAAACCCTTTGATGTACTAGATCAGTGATGGGCAACCTTTCCAAGAAGAGGGCCAGATAAAATAAAAAAATATCCAGGCGGGCCGGGAAAAAAGACCAAAACAGATTTTTTTTAATGTGTTAATATTAATTTTTTTAAGCGTTAAACTTTATTTTTGATTTTAAATCATACAAACTTATTGACTGAGCTTCTAAAAGTTGTTTATAATTTGGTAGAAACTGGGGTGAGCTGATTCGCGTTAGTAAAGCTAAATGGTCGTTTAGTAAATCGGTTTTTAACGCTGTTTTAGGAAGCTTCATGACTGACATTTGACCTTCAGATCAGACGAAAAAAAATTGTGGTACCCGATTGGTTCCGAAGTTAGCCGAGTACCACGCTTGTCGGGTCTCTGTATATGACAAAATATTCAAAAACTAATTATTATTTTTGTTTACTACTACTATTTACTACTATTGTTTTATAGACTACTAAAAACTATCTTAAGAATAAAATATCTTAAGCTTCAGTTGATGCTAAATTAGAAATACAAATAGACCATGAGTTTTGTTTGTATTTTATTTATAGGCTCATTTAAAACCATGTCGCGGCCGGATTGACTACCCCGAAGGGCCACACTTGGCCCATCACTGTACTAGATGAACAGAAAATTACATACCTTGTAAAAAGAACATTTTTATAAAACTCTACATATCTAATGTCTTAGTACCACAAAAATAACTCTCAGTGTTGTTATTTAATGTTACTTCGCCAGCTATCTAAAGCGTTCCAAATAATTCCGATACAAGACCGGCTTTAATAACCTGTCTAAGTTGAACATCCTATGTGCAGCTGTGTACATGGCTTTATCTACAGCTTCGTATACTGCATAGAACAGCAGTTTTTCTTGTGACATATAGCAGTCATAAGGAAGAAGAAGGATGCGCGATATATTATTTTTATTATCTCAGCGTCATGATATTTTTTTCTAGGAGGTTGACCTTCATCTCCGGAATTAGCTTCAATTTGCCATTTATTCGTGTTTGCTGTCAATAAATCTATGATTATGCATATTAGTACTTTCGGTATTGAGATGTGGGGAGACACAAAACTTAGCAATCATTGTAGGATAAAAAGCTAATGAAATGGTCTCCATATATAAAAATTTAATCGTATAAACGCGTTTCGAACACGTAGTGTTCTTCCTCAGGCATTAACTAAGGGTGAGTGTCTAGGTACAACTGACCTGTGAGAGTTGTACCACAGACACTCACCCTTAGTTAATGCCTGAGGAAGAACACTACGTGTTTGAAACGCGTTGTTTATACGATTAAATTTTTATATGTGGAGACCAATCCATTAGCTTTTTATCCTACAATGAGTAAATAAAGTTCAATGTTCTAATACACTACCTTAGAATTTAGCAATCACCTCAATCAAAAATTTATCATTATCCCTTCTACGTACTAAATCAAACAATCTATTCAGACCTCAGGATTTCAACAGTTCAACATGTAGCAATATTTAGCTATAAAGCCTTCCATAAAAATCTTGCTTACAATAATAATCCCTTAGTCTTAATCATATCCTCAACCAATATTTCAGAAAATCTACAAAGACGTCTGAAGTGAAAATCCCAAGATCCCTATTAGTGTGAATTACTAGAGTGCTAATGACTAGGACTCTAGTCATTTATTTCACTAGTCAATATTTCACTAGAGTGAAATATTAGGCTAATGACACTCTCCCTTGCACACACACGCACACGCACACCAATGCCCCCGTCAAGTCTGAAGGGTCTCTCTTCCACGTGACCGTCCTTTAACCCTTTTGTGATTCCTCATTTTGATTCCCTTCCTATCGGCCTTTTTAAAGAAGAGATTATTCCAATAAAGTGGTATTAGAATCGAAATTACAAATATATCGAGCCTCCAAAAATGAAAAAAACAATCGAAATATATATATCAAATCAACAAAAAAAGGAATTACAATCAAAATAACAAATAAATCGAACCAACAAAAAAGGAATTACAATCCAAATAAATATATCAAACCAACAAAAAAAGAATTACAATCCAAATAAATATATCAAACCAACAAAAAAGATATCGAGGCAACATAAAAGAAATTACTATGGAAATAAGAAATATATCGAACCAATAAAAAAAAATTACAATCGAAATAACAAATATATCGAACCAACAAAAAAGGAATTGCAATCGAAATAAATATATTGAGCCAACAAAAAAGAAATTACTATAGAACTACTAAATAAATAAATTCATCAAACACGAACATAAAAAAACGTAATATTCTCTGGAACATGATGAAATACAAAACTAAATACAATATAAAGTCCAAATTCTGGTATGATGCTGGTAGATAGAGGCATGAACTTGTAAAACAGTTTTTTTCTTCAAAAACAGGATAATAATTTTGTAGTTTTTTCCTTTTAATTTCGTTTATACTGCCAATTTTTATTGGTTTGTAATTTTCTTGCTTACTGTGTTTGTTACTGTCTGTTTATTTACTTGAATGATCTATTAGAGGTATTCTAGCAGAATTATTTTGTTATATTGTGCTTATCTGTTTGAATAAGCTATGTATCCTTTAATTATTATAATTCTATAGTAATAATAATATTGTGTATTTTTATAACGTGTTTTAAATATTTCATTTGGCTTTGATAAAGAAAACTAATTCAGTAAGCATATAAATTCCAGATGTTTCTCATAATAGAAAAAAATATATAATAAAGTATAATTTACCATTTATATTCTTTCATAATTGTTCATTTCAACTGAATTATTATTAGTCAATAACCGATCTATCGATCTATTAATAGATCGAATTAATGAAGAAATACGTATTATTAATTTATTTACTATTCAATATTATATATATCTTCATTTTATATGTATTCATTAAGAACTATTATCATTTATATTAAATATTGTAATATTGTTTCAGACTATGCTAGTTTATACACGGAGAGCTCTATTAAAGGTGGTTTGACACGCAAAGAAATGTTTACTTTATTTTTTTTTATTATTTTATTTATTCATTTTTATTTTATTTGTTCGTTCTTTAAACATTTCTTACATCAGATTTTTATTCATAAATATATGTGAAAATTAACATCTTTTTATTTTTTTTTAACTTTTATTGCGCTTGGTGTCCCTATCTCAAATCTCCTGAGTTTAATGTGTGATACATTGGTTCCGTTCCCCTATTTTGTGTTTTTTTTAATTTTGACATCAGAATCGTAATCTGCATGCCAAAAAACTTTGGTATACAAAACTTCATTGAATTCGGGTGACGTTTTCATATTTTGGTCAGTATTTCGGGATCTTCCCCCACCACTATGGCGACGTCTTAACATAATATCGAGGAGGGGAGTCTTGCTACGATTATTCACTTTTCATTTAATTAAATTGAGTGTCAACACAGTTTTGAGTCAAATCTGTTTTCAATTACTATTTCTCCAGATGCGAGCATGCAAGCGACTGAGCTACCCTGAAAGAATTCCACCCTTACCCACCGATCTAGAGTCTAAGAGTTGGAGTTTCTTCAAACTCTTGCCTTAACCTTATCATTCATGGTTAAAGGGTTAAACAAGGTTAAACGACGGCGTATTGATCACCTCCCACATGAATAAATCAAGGACTAAAAATGTTAGACTTGAACCATGGACCTACAAAGTTAGAAGACGAGTACTTAACCATTCAGCTAGCCCGACCGCTGCGCTCCCAAGTTAAAATTAGTCCACTTCAATATGCGAAGCAGTACAAGGTGTTAAATGTAAACAAGGTCACTCTCTCTCTCTCATTCCGTCTATCTTACGTCATTATTCCTCTGACTTTTAATCTTTATTCCATTTCAAATAGTCTTTACACATTGAACACTCAATCCCTCAAAAACTTTAAAACTCTCTATCTCCCTTGAAATACTCCCAAAAATCATTATATAACATTTCCATATTTATTTCATAATTTAATCACTGTTAAAAAATAAAATAATTAAAATTCAAAACTTTTTCATTTAATTATCTTGCTTATTAATTAGTAATTAATGAATTTGCATCAAAACGAAATTAGAAAATTTATGAAATAACAAAATTAAACTAAAAGGCAAAAATATACATAGACTAGATCCACTTAAAATACGGGCTCTAAATAGATTCATAATTCAGTACAGAAGCGAAGTTATAGGGCTTTAAGCGTATTTTCCTAACTTCACAGACAAGTTTGTTTTGAAAATACACAGCTGAAGCAAGTAGGTATTGTTAGTTGATTTTAATTTCATTGGAGCATATGAATATATTGCGTACTTGACATCTTTGAAAAGGTGTTTCCCAGAGTTGAGGATGTGCTATCTATTACGAATAAATAGTTTTGTAAACGAGCAATTCACAACCCTTAATATGAACAGGCAGGAAAAATCAACAAACAAGTTCTTACGCTATACCATACCGAGCAAAGAACTTACAAGTCAGTAAAGAGATTGGATTAGTGATGAAGAAGCAGTTTATTATCTAATTGAATTTCTTGACTCTGAATTTATTTCTCCTGGACTGCCTGCTCATGAGTAAAAACTTAAAGTAGGAGCACCAATCATGCTGCAATTTAGTAACAGTAACAAATTTCATGTTACGAAACATGAGTGCCCCAAAACTGTGCAAAGGGACACGACTCTGAATTCGTGCTCTATACAGATATGCCATAGAGGCGGACATAATGACTGGATGTGGTATTGGGGAGTCTGTATGTATACCACGCATACCATTGATTCCGAGCCACTGTCTGTTTCCGTTGAAATGATTGCAAAGTCCCATCAGAGTCTATTTCGCAATGACGTTAACTAAGTCGCAAAGGGAGACTTTATCTAACGCAGGAATTCAAGTTAGCGAAACCAAGTTTTTCTCTAATGACATTTTGGAATACCAAAAATGACAGAACTTTCGATTCCGTCAAAGAAGGGTACGTTTCCTATGTATTATATATAACTGTAAACTTTTTTTTAATTTAATATTTGCTTAATAAAAACACTGGTAATAATGTAAGGTATGGGACCAGAGTAGCCCAGTGGCTTGCGTGATTGCCGATGACAGTAGTGCAAATGTATTATAAATAAATGTTTCAAACAAATATTTTTTTGAATTTAAAATGTGATAATATAAAAAATGGTAATACAGTAAAGGGATCTAGCCAGGGTAGCCAGTAGCTTGCTTGCTCGCCGATGACAGTAGTGCAAATGTATTATAATTAAATACAATAAAAACATTTTTTTTTAATTTAATATTTGCGTAATATGAACACTGGTAATAAAGTAAGGTATGGAACCAGAGTAGCCCAGTGGCTTGCGTGCTGGCTGTTGACTGAGAGCACGTTAATTAGAACTAACTCATTTCAAGTTTTCTTTACGTTTCATACTTTAGAGTAGCCACAGGTACCCTTAGAATAATTTCTGTCTGTCGGTTTGTCTACAAAATATTGCCACCATAAGACATATAAAGCTGAAACTTTGATTGTAGATTTGTGTATGTCTAACTTAAAACCTAATCTTGTAGCAATTAGGTATTGTTAGTTGACTTTAATTTCATTTGCGTACATGAATATTTGCTTATAGCAAAATGCTAATATATGAATATTATACTTATTTGAGCTTATTGACAAGGTGTTTCCCAGAGTTCAAGATGTACTATCTATTCAGAATAAATGGCTTTGTGAACGAGCAAGCTCAAGCCTTACTAATGAACAGGCAAGAAAAATCAGCAAACATGTTCTTACGCTATATCAACCCGAAGATAGAACTTAAAAGTCAGTAAAGAGAAAGATTAGTAATGAGGAAGTAGTTTATTATCTAACTGAATTTCTTGACTCGTGACTGCTCTTGGACTGCCTACTTATGAGTAAAAACTTCAAGTAGGAGCATCATCATGCTGTGATTTAGTATCAGTAACAAATTTCATGTTACGCAACTTGAGTGACCCGGGAAATGTGCAACGGGACACGACTCGGAGTTTGTGCTCTGCACAGATGTGCCTTAGAGGCGGCCATCATGACTGGGTGTGGAATGTGGAGTCTGTGTGTATACCACCCATACCATTAATTCCTAGCCACTGTCTGGTCCGTTGAAACCCGTCAGAGTCTATTTCGCAATGACGTTAACTCAGTCGCAAAGGGAGACTTTATCTAACGCAGGGATTCAAGTTAGCGAGACCAAGTTTTTCTCACATGGTCAACTATTGTTTACTTGCTCAAGAGTCAGAGGTTCCAACTGTTTGTTCTTCCGTGAACCTGAAGGACAGACAGCTAATGTGGTGTATACATAGGCATTTGTTTAACACTATACTAATAATGGTATTTTCTACTATTCTATAATTTCTAATTATAGTATTAGTATAATACTATAACTGATATTTTGGAATACCAAGTATAAAAGAATTTTTGATTCCGTCAAAGACGGGTACGTTTGCTAGTATATTCATATACGCAAATGAAATTAAAATCAACTAACAATACCTACTTGCTACACGTGTATATTTTCAAAATAAACATGTCTGTAAAGTTAGCAGAATGCAGTTTAAAGGTCCATAGCTTCTCTTTTGCACTGAATTATCAATCTACTCAGAGTCTATATTTTAAGTTAGACATAGACAAATCTAGTGTCAAAGTTTCAGCTCATTGTGTCTCATGGTGGCTCAGTTTACTTGTGATAAATGTTTTTGCTTTAAACGTCCATAACATCACTTCTTCGTTGAATTTCCAATCAATTCAGAGCCTACATTTTAAGTTAGACATACACAAATCTACTGTATAAGTTTCAACTTGATATATCTTACGGTGGCTGAGTTTACTTGTGACAAAATTTTGCTGACAAACCGACAAACTCACAGATATTTTCTAAGGTTGGATTCGGTTACCCTAATGTATGAAAGGTAAAGAAAAATTGAAATGAGTCACTTCTAAGCAATTTACAGGCAAAACATTTCTTTTATTTCTATAGATTAGGAAATATGAAACAGTTGGAAAAAGAATAGAAGGAAAACTAAAGAATGAACAGAGGAAATGATTCATAAATAAAAGTTACGGACTAAGCTTTAATAAAAAATAGAATAAAATGAAATAAAATAATATTAAGAATACAAATAATAAATGCAATACAAATAATATTTAGGATAAAATATTCTCTAAATACAATAATAATGTATTATTTAATTATTCAATATATTATTTAATGTATTCAGCTTTATATGTCTTATGGTAGCTGGGTTTACTTGTGACAAAATTTTGCGGACAAACAGACAAACCGACAGAAATTTTTCTAAGGGTGGATTCGGTTTCTCCAATTTATGAAACGTAAAGAAAACTTGAAATGAGTCAGTTCTAAGCAATGTACAGACAAAATCATTATTTTATTTATAAAGATTTTTTTTTTGTATTTCCAAAGTTAATTATAAATTGATTCTTGTCTGTATTAACAACATTGTTAGTCTCCAACCGTCGTCTCTGTTCCAGCGCGCTTGGTTTCCCTCTCTTTTCTCTCCTGAAGGTGGTTCAAACCAAAAAAATAGAGACTATAAATATGTGTTTGTAATTTATCTATGTTTCTTTATCTAATTAAACTTTGTTTGTTTTGTATCATATTTTTATTGAAAGAGTGCAAAAAAAAACGTATTAATATATTCAGGTAAACTTTTCGTTGAGTATACTGGAGTAGTAATCAAATTTGAATGAAATCTATTGGAATTCTTGAAAGGATTAGATTTGAATGTCGATAATGATAGATAGAAGAGTTAAAGTTGAAACTTTTGCAAAGTAGTTAGTAGTGATTCACTTTCTAAGGATTGATTGATTGTAATAGAGTATAGGAGCGTAATTTCCTGATTTGACCTACAGGAAGCTAAAGAAAAAAAAAACAACTTTAAGACTTGTAATATTGATGAAACGCCTAAGCAATTGCTTAGGCAGATTGACATTAACGAGATAAGACGTTTTGAAGCGGTGTGTAAACACGTTTGAAGTTGATTGTGTTTTATTTGCCTGGTTGGCATGGTGAGAGAGAGAAAGAGAGGTGAGTTTGCGCTCTACGGTTTTTAAGGGTTTTTACTGAGCTGAGGTCTAAACAAGGCGCCAGTTGAACTAACATAAGTGCAGCAGGCCCTTGTAGTATACCTACTTAACTAGAATCTCCGATGGCAACCAATCGAAAACTTCATCTTCTTAATGTTTTAAATACTAGGAAACGTTTTTCATAGAATTATGACCCAAAGAGGACCGTTGACAGGTATAAAGGAAGAGGCAAGCGATATCCCCTCTACAACAAGTACAACTGAAAAACTAATTGTAAGTACATGCAACTTGTTCCTTAAGTTTAATCAATATATTTACTTCTGAAGCATATATTATTTTATATTAAAAGTCTGAACGGAGAACCATAACTGAATCGTAATTACTTCAATTACACATTTACTTGTAACACAATTATTTAACTGCAAATTTTTTTGCCCCAAATTTTTGTCTTTATTACTATACTAATTAACTTTTATATGACACTTGACTTTTAGAATTACAAATCATTTTATACAGTTCATTCATATTGAATCCTGAGTTAATATTAGGGTTACCAGATTTTTTTAAGCCGATATCGGGACATATGAGTAAAAAGTGCCAAAAAATCGAGATTTTTGATGAAAGATCGGGACAACCCCCCCGGAAGTACCTAGTCTTGCCATAAGTTCTGTTTCAAACATTGGACATAAAGATTAGCTAAAATAAATGCCTACTGAAACCTGCCGACTGTTTATCTCAGATATGAAGCTAAGGATTACCAGTTAACAATTTTATAAATAAATTACTTTTCCCAAGAACTATGAGTACTTTATTTTCTAGGAACACTTTTTCTTGTAACAGAACTTGTGGCAGGACTAGGTATAATGTGAAAAAAAGGAAATGAAAATACGTACATTGTTTCTTTCAAAATAACTGTTTATTAAAGGTTTTTTATTTTTCATACTTTGATGATGATTGTAATTTTTTTAGAAAATTTTTGTTGGTTTTCAAATATTGGTAAAAGCTTTTGCAATCAAGCTTGAAGTTGAACATTATCATTAGTTCTTCTCGTATAAGTTCAACCAAACACCTATTCCTAACATCACTCCATTTGATGGACATTTGAGAAATGTCAAGACATCTATTTGGTATACAGAAGGAACTTTTCTTGGAACATCAGAGGGATAACTGATACCTCCAGTTTGCCTTCCAAGAACTCCTGACTTATATTTCCGAGTGTGGCCTTATGAGAATCATTAAATAAACTGTCAGATAATGAAACTGGGAAAATATCGGGACACTGCGTGTCCCGACGGGACATTTCGAAAAGGTCTAAAATATCGGGATGTCCCGACCAAATCGGGACATCTGGCAACTCTAGTTAATATACTAAATCTTCTACAGTTAGAACGACACTAGTCGACTTAAAATTCTTAAAACGGTCTTAAGTTGGGTGGTAGGGTTCCTGGTTATTTTCTTGAATTTTGTAGAGTCATTCAGATTGTAGTCCAGTTTCTGTTTGTACTCAAGCCTGTCCATTACTACGTATGAGTTTGACTTGTCCGCTCGTATTATTATTATATCTGGATGTTGTCTCAGTTGTTTTGCTGCTTCATATAGCTCTTTGGATAGTAGTGAACTGCTTTTAAATCCTCTTTGTTTAGTAGCCTCTGCTCTGAGTAGATTAATTAAAGCCCGCTATTTATTGTAGATACGTGGATGATTGCTTTGTTGTCGCAAAAGATTCAGTACAATTACCAAACCTTAAGTTAGTATTTGAAAAGAACTCCTGTCTCAAATTTACAATAGAAACAGAAATAGAAAAGAGAATGAACTTCCTTGATGTAAATATCAACCTGCAAAATAACATACTACAGACTTCTATTTACAGAAAACCTACCAACACAGCATCATACCTAAATGCGAAGAGTGAATGCCCTCAACGGTATAAAGACGCCACTATCAGATCCCTAATCCACAGAACGTACAAGACCGCCTCATCCTGGGACCTTTTCAACAGTAATATTCCTTCAACCAAGCAAGCGCTAATCAACAATGGTTACTCAAACAAATATTTCGACAGCATTCTAAGACACTACCGGGAGAATGGATTCACCTCAGACAATAAGAGCCAAATAACAGGTACAAACCACAAAATATTCTACAAGAACCAATATACTGATGAATATTGGAAGGAATTCCGGAAACTGGAGAAATTATATAAGAAATAGATACAAGTCAAATATGGGGCGTTATTTAACAATATATGTTTAAATGAAGGACTGCTTCCAACTTTTACAAATATATATATATAGGCAACGAGAGTTTGATTTTTTATCCTGGAAAATTGACCGAACCCCGATTAGAGAACACACCTATTCAATCAAACGGTCGATATATTATTGAATCTGTTATATATATATATATATATATATATATGATATATTCAAAAGCAGTATTGTGGAATGTTCACAGAATTAAAATAAGCAATGAAAATATATTCAGAATTCAATATTATTCAATATAGATAAGCATAAAGAAATTTCTCTATGTTTCTTTATCTACATTGAATTTTATTTGTCAAAGGGATCGTTTACGTTTTCACATCGTATTTTCATGGTAAAATAACTCAATATTATTTTATTTTATTATTTTAAAGAAACAACGTAGAAATAAGTTATACTGGGGTAAACAGATAAGTTAAAGTCTCCACACATAAGAAAAAGAAGCTTTTTATATTCTACGCGTTTCGAACACTTAGTGTTCATCATCAGGTAAACTTCTACAATACAACTTACAATTTAAAAGTACAATAATAACAGGAATTGTATACAATCAAATGGAAAAAGAATGCCACACCCAAATGAAGGATTAGAGGATATACATGTTGGACATGTCACTCTTTTTTCATTTAATTGTATAGAATTCCTGTTATTTTGTAACTTTTAAATTGTAATTTGTATTGTAGAAGTTTACCTGATGATGAACATGAAGTGTTCGAAACGCATAGAATAAAAAAAAATGGTTATTTTTTTATGCGAGGATTTGATTTATCTTTTTACCCCAGTATGAGTAAATACCACACAATTACGGGTTGCACAACTAAAGATTTAGAAATAAATTAGCTGACAACATTTTAAAATTTACTTTTTTTTTACTTTACTATAAGTAAAGTATAGCAATCGTGAAAAATTTCGATTTCGAGATTTTAACGGAATTATATGTTTTGAGGTCCTAAAAGTCGCTCTATGAAGTTTATTCGATGATGTCTGTATGTGTGGGTGTGGGTGGGTGAGTATGTATCCA
Source organism: Hermatobates lingyangjiaoensis (assembly GCA_026182355.1). Classification (NCBI taxonomy): domain Eukaryota; kingdom Metazoa; phylum Arthropoda; class Insecta; order Hemiptera; family Hermatobatidae; genus Hermatobates; species Hermatobates lingyangjiaoensis. The sequence goes on along the minus strand of JAPFBL010000530.1, from coordinate 283,307 downwards.
AAGTTTATGGTTATGCAACGGTCCAGAATCTTTGATGGATCAAATTGATAGTTTACACATAAATGGGCCTTATAGTGTAGAAGTGATGTATAGTTTGGGAGCAATTACGTATCATCTTAAATTAGCTTACAATATATTTTAAAGTTCACTTTTTTTTTTTTGAATTCATAATGTGAAGACGATAAAAAGAGGGACCAGTAGCAACCATCATCAGGAGGTTCTAGTGACCATTGTACCGGAGTTTCATCATCAGGAGGTTCTAGTGACCGGTGTACCGGAGTTTCATCATCAGGAGGTTCTAGTGACCGGTGTACCGGAATTTCATCATCAGGAGGTTCTAGTGACAGGATGGTTACCTTCTAACTATGACCTTAATTTTTTTGTTATTGTTTAAACCGACCCCCAGGCGGGTGGTAACGTTATCCGTTTACCAGCTTTTTGTTTGATCGTTGATTCTACATTGGGAGTTCTAAATTTTGTCTAACTCAAGTGCATTATGGGTAGGGATCTTTAACGAGTATCTGACATCGTACAGGCTTGGGACCGACGGATTAACATCCACTCTGGAGGGACGACGTGCTCACATTTCTTCACCTTCCGCGTGAATTAATCGAGGGCCAGGTGAGGATCGAACCCCGGACTACTAGCCCAGAGACGAGTACGTTAACCACTGAGCAAACCATTCGCGTTCCTTCCTTTGACGTGGGGAGATCTCTCTCACTTCTAAGTAAATAAAATTAATCATTTCTAAGCAATATAGAGACAAAATCATTCATTCTATTTATTTAGGTCATGGTAAACCATGAATTTAAGTGAATATATTTCTGTTATTATGGTTAATGGGTTATTTCCTCTGAGGTTAGTAGTATTAGAATAGTATTAATATCTCCTATGATCACTGGAGAGCTCGACCAGTTTAAGTTCCTTCTAGTTCTCATCTTGACGAGCAACTCTTGAGATGATTCAGAAGGGTGATAGTTATCATAAAATGTTATAATTGGAATATTTATTAAAATTATAATAATTATAATTATAATACGTTACTGTTTTCTTGACCACAAAATATTAACAAACACTTTTTCTTTTTTCTCGGAGTATTGGTCAGGGTAAATATATGGAATCACCTTTTTGCCAACGTTTCATCTTTATTTCAAGACATCCTCAGGGCTATAAACTAACAAAAAAAAAAACAATAAACAATGGACATTGTTGATGTTTCAACAATGACAATATAAATGATGTTTCTAAAGTAGAAATGACAAATGTCCATTGTTTATTGTTTTTTTTGTTAGTTTATAGCCCTGAGGATGTCTTGAAATAAAGACGAAACGTTGGCAAAAAGGTGATTCCATATATTAACCCTGACCAAACTCCGAGAAAAAGAAAAAGTGTTTGTTAATTATAATTATAACAATATTTCAGTAAAATAATAATAATAAGTCTTAATTATAATTATTAGTATTAATTATAATTATTAGTATTAATTATAATTAATATTAAGTAGTATTGATACTAGTTAGTAGTAGTACTAACACTTACTCTAACTTTCCATTATTCCTAAATAAACGTTTTTTTTTATTTATTATTTTATTACAACTAGCCAACAGGTAAGAAGTAATATTGATAAGTGATAAATAACAAAATGAAATAAAAGAGTGGAGAAACCACCCATTCGTGATACTGCATATAAATTATTCTGATCAGTGGAAATCGTTAGTATTGCTCAGTAAATCGAGGGACCAACATCTTTTTAGCCTTTTGGTAGGGTTGGTAGGAATCTGGTGGTATGATAATTGCTGAATTAAAGGGTTTAGGTTGGAGGGTAAAGATTCATGAAATTTGCGGTATCGTGATCGGTTTCCTGGTGGATAAAAGGAATTTTTAAATCGTTATGAATTGTATCATTAGAAACATAAAAGGGAGCTTCTACAATTTTTCGAAGGATTATGGATTGGGTTCTTTGTACTATATATTCTTTAGATATTTGTAAGCTTGGCTGATCCCCAGAACTAAATAAACGGAAATGTTAATCTATAACCAAGAAAATTGAAAAAAAAACCAGGTAATATGACATGAGAATGATTGACAACTTTGAGATAATTCAAACTCTGTTCTCAATTAAATAAAGTATAACAAATAAATGAAATTATTTATCTGATCTAAATCAATGATTAAACTGACTAGAAAAAAAAAACCAATTACGTTTGCTGTTGTTAATAATTTATACCAAGCAACTTATAATTACAAGAAGTAGTCAAGAATGAATATTTAATAACATTGACTGAAGCTGTCTTAAATCAATAAATGTTGTTTTCCCAATGAATAATTCAAATAAATTACCCTATAATTAGTTATTCAAAAAATATAAAGAAATTATTTATATTTTATATATGATATAAAGTAGTTTATAGCAACTAATTCTAAATTTTTTTATTACATAGAGAAATAAGAATTTCAAATATTCAAATATATGAAAACATATGTCTGTTTTTTTAATAACTGTTTAATATTGTTTTATGTATTTATTTATTTATTTGTTGATGGTGATTGTAGTACTGCGTCCTAAGAACTATTGTACTTTCCCTTCTTCTGTACTATAGTACTCCAGTTAGCTTCAACGCCTCCAAGAAGCTCAGCACTTTTGCTGGGTCTAACGGTAAAAACTCTTTTATAGTTTTGTTGAGTGTCCCGAAGCACCTGCCTCTGTGTAACACAGTGACAGACTATATATATATATAATTTACGAGTTAACTATATATATATATATATATATATATATATATATATACGAGTAGTTGTTTTATGTAATAAGACTGTGGGTCTTAACCCTGTGGAGTTACCGAACACCACCAGTTTCATACACGCATTTACTAAACCCTTTTTTAGTGAAAAATAAAATATGATTTTTTTCCGAATTCAAGTCATAGGTATATGTTTTTTTTTACTCGTACACAAAATGTACCGTGCATGAATATCACCTTGTTCAATGAACAAAACAACCCAGTGGATGAACTCACAACAAATTACATACCTGCAAATCACGGTGACTTCTGCTGATTTGACCTCCGTGGCGGAGGCTCTGCCAAATCCCTGACTCATCGAACTCCTGGGGTTCACTTGAACCCAGGTTAAGAACCACTGTAATAAAATTACATAAATTACAACATTACTGCAGTTTGCACAGGATTCGTTACATACGAATAGCATAAACATGTATACAATAGATCGATACAATGGACAACGGTATGCTTTATATCGCATACAAAAGGGAACGAGAAAAAACTATCTTACATACAAACTTTATAACTTTTAAAAACGTAAATATACAAAGAAAACTGAACTTCACTAAAAATAAACATATTATCAAACTCATTACTAATCCATTTAATTAACTGATGTATGTAATGTAATTATCTCATAGATATATCGTGGAACTTTATGATAAAATAATAATCAATCTTATGAACTATAAATTAAATATTTTTGTTTATTTTGACAAGAATTTATCTATTTTTAATTTTAGTAAAAAAAATACTATTAAATAACCTGTTAGTTTCTGCAAATGTAAATCAGTATATCTTCTTTTTAGTGGAATATTCCAGTTTATAATATTCCAAATTTGTGATATCATTATTATGTAAATAAAAAAAATGTAATAATAGGATAATTAGTATATGATAATCAAAATATGAATTCAGTGGACATCTCAACAAGTAAATACCCTGAAAAAGAAATAAAAATCTGGAGTGGCTTACTCTCAACTTTACTATAACTTAATATCAAACTCGTTAACAAGGAGTTTTTTTTCTAGGGTAAGAAAGTGAAATGCATTTACGCATATAGTGCTGGGCTCGCAGATAAACCAGACTACCAACTAAAACACCCCCTTTTCTTCTACGACCCTAGCCTGGCACCGTGTTAACAATCTAACTAGCTTTCGTTTTAATAATTTTAATAATTTTGTTTTAATTTTTTTGTTTTAAACCAATCCCCTAGCTTGTGATAACGTCAGCCGTTCACTGGATATTTGTTTGATTGATTCTATAGTGATTCTATAGTGATTCTACAGATTCTACATTGAGAGTTCTAAATTTTACTCTAACTCAAGTGCATTTCGAATAGGGATCTTTAACAAGTACCTGACATCGTACAGGCTCAGGACCAACAGCTTAATATCCTCTCCGAGGGATGACGTACTCAGATTTATTCACCTCCCTCGTGAATACATCGAGGGCCACTTGGGAATCGAACCATGGACTAACAGCTCAGAGGCGAGTTAAGCCAGTGGTTTCCCAACTTGATGTTACTACGCCTCCCTTAAAAATATTTAATCATTTGCCCCCCCCCTCCCCCTGAAGATTTCATAAAATAAAAACACAAAAATGTTTACTCTTATAAAAATTTATTCTTACAAACTAATATAACGATATTTTCTTATTGCTTTTTTTAATGAGATGGATGTGCTTGTCTATTAGCACAGTTTTTTCAAATCTTGGTGTTTGTGACGATATAGCTACTCGTAGCTCTTTTTCTACAACTAAACGAGCTTGATATTTAGATTTCATTGCAGCCAAGGCAGAAAACCATTTTTTACATAGAAAACTTTAGCAGTAATTAGGAAAATTGTTCACTGTGACTAATTTTCGCGGCTCCCTTTAGACTAGTCCCCGCCTTCTGCAATCATGAATGTGATAAAACATTTGTCAAACTAAAATTGTTCTATTCACAAAACAAATATTGACAATAAGCGTCACTTAATTCAAGAGAAGTTTAAAGCTAAATTTTTTTAATTAACATAATGACAAAAAACAAAGAGATTCCGCGTATAAAGTTTTAATAACTTTTCTTTTTTTAGAAATTTGATAGTTATAGGAAAGTACAAACAATTTGTATTTTTCCTAAAAATAAAACATTGGCAGGATAAACAGTACTTTAAAACTTCCTGGAAATTGATTATTAATTCAATTCAAAGCGTTAGCTCATAGGGAGCTGTTATTAACTATTTAAGGGAAGTAATGCTACAGAGAATAATTCATATTGGCCCTTCCTGACCTCAGTCGATGAACGATATTCTTCTAGTTATGATATTATTTCGTTCATTTGCCAAGTTTTTTCAAGAAAATGTGTTCAATTCCTTTTGAAAACACTACAAGCGTTTCTAAGGTATTTATTTTGATTTAATTTAAGTTAATGATTTAAGTAATTAAATTAAATAATGATTTCAGTAATCACATATATTTAATTACTGTAATTAAATTACAGCTACAAATAAAAGTCATCATTAATTAGGCATCATTATATTCTCTAATTAGCATTTAATAGAGCACAAATTAAACAGTCTTTTTCAGCATCATTGTATTCTCTAATTATCACTTAATAGAGCACAATTTAAATAGTCTAATTCATGTACGTAGTTTTACTTTTTATACCTGAAAACAGCACATTATACGAGGATGAGTTCAGCAATTTTTGTTCAAAATTACATTAATAATAAACGGAGTTATGATGACTTTTTACGAACTCAGAATATGTTTTTTTAACGCTAAACCGTAAATGAAGTTTTGTTAACAAATTGACTGTAAGATTACCAATTTATAAAGAAATTCTTAAAATTCCGATTGTTGTATAGTAATATACTATACATACTATACTATTGCAATATACCATAAAAACTGAAATTTTTGGTTTGTAATAATGAATCACCTGCCCTATTGGTCAGATTTGTTTGCATTTATTTACATTGCTTTATATTGACTTACAAAATGTTTTAAGAGAAATAAAATTGTTATTTAGAGGTTTATTAAAAAAAATTAAATGTTTTAATAAGTTAAGGGGATATGCTAGAAGAATAAAATTGTTAAATATACATAATTAACCTCAATTAAATATATATTTTCTGATGCAGTGCGATAGATAGTTGTTGAACAAGTTTTTGACTAATCAAACAAAACATAAGTTGGTTGTTAACGACTTTCATATTACTTATATATATATATATATATATATTAGTACACAATTAAAAGAAACGGTCCAGCGGACTTTTTTTAAATAAAATAAATTCAAAACGAAGGAAACACACAGAAAGACACAGACGTAACTCACATCGATATTTCGACCATCGTCGTCATCAGGAGGTGTGAAGAGCGAAGAGCGAAGAGTCCCGCAGGAAGACAGGGCGGCGACTGAGTCGAAATATCGATGTGAGTTATGTCTGTGTCTTTCTGTGTGTTTTCTTCGTTTTGAATTTATTTTATATATATATATTAGTATGTTTACTTATAGTAAAGTTGAGTTTAGGTCACTATAGATATTTTTATATTAGTTTTTACTTTCTTGTTCAAATTGATTATATTATAGGAAAGACAGGACAGCGTCTGTCAGGTTAGCTAGTACATTAATAATTAAATACCAAATTAAGTTTAGCTGAAGGTAACACGAAATTCACTGACATGCCGAAGTTCACCGGGTCAGATAGTAATAATAAATATAATCTATATTAATAAAAACTTTTTCTTCTTTCTTATAATATTAGTAAATTGTGGTCAAGAAAACAATACCTTATTATAATCTATATTATTATAACACAAGAATGTCAGTCTGTTCGTTCCTCACAAATGTAAATAAATGTAAAAACTACAAACAAATCCGATAAACAAGTAATACATTATTCCAAGATGATTTTTCAGTTTTTATAGATTTATCGTTTTATAGTTAATTTATAATTTTATAGTTTATAGTTTTTTTTTGTTAATTTATAATTTTATGTTTAGTTTTTTGAATAAATGTCAGTATTCTATAGTAAGTAATTTAGCGTTAAAAAAGCCTTTTCTGAAAACATGAAATGCACCATATCGCCTCTTTGGTTAATGTAATTTTGAAAAAAAAAACCTCAACTAATTCCCCACATAATGCTCTATTTTAAAGTATAATTTCATTTTGATCCATTACAAGCTATTTTCTGCTTTTAATAATAGTAATAATAATGTTTGCTTCTTTTTTTTTTTTTTTTTTTTTGGGTAAGGAGGTGAAATGCATTTACGCACATTGTGCTGGGCTCTCAGTAAACCAGACTACCAACTAAAACTTTCTTCTTGGACACTAGCCTGGAATTGTTTCCCATATTATCTCAGACTGGGCCATTCATTCCCTTACGAAAGGCATACTTGGATTTAGTATTTTTTTTATTCACTAGTTACTAGTTACTCTCTTCTAGTTACTAGTTACTCTCTTCTAGTTACTAATTACTAGTTACTCTCTTCTAGTTACTAGTTACTCTCTTCTAGTTACTAGTTACTCTCTTCTAATTACTAGTTACTAGTAACTAGTTACTCTCTTCTAGGTGTCTTTTTTTTTGTTAAGAGAGGATAATAATAATAATAAAATGTGGGGGGGGGGGGGATGCATTTACGCACATTGTGCTGGGCTCCTAAATAAGCCAGAATATCACCTAAAACAGTGTTTCCCAAACTTTTTCGATTAACCGCCCTCTTGGGTCCATAAACCTATAACTCAACACCCTTGAATAATAATCAGTTTCCTAGACTAAATAACCAAATAAGTAACATTTTAATAATTAAATTAAAATAATTACTACTCGAATAATTATTTAGAATCCAATAGATGTATTGTTTCATAGCATATTTATGCAAAAGAATTAATACAACAATAAAAGAAACTTAGGTGAGAATATACTTTTAACATATAAATGAATTATCAAAACAAATAATTTTAAGAAACCGTTTCCTAGAAGTTTATATGTCGTGTTTTCACTTATATTTAGAAATTATATTCCATGAATATTTTCAATTTATGGAAATAGAATCCCCGCTCCTTTTTGCATTACCACCCTCCGATATTAAAGCACTGCTCCCAGGGGGGCGGTACCGCCCACTTTGGAAAACACTGACCTAAAACATTCCCTTTTCTTCTAGAACACTGGCAGGAACTGTTTCCTTCATTACCTCAGACTAGGCCATTCCTATCCTTAGCTAGGTAGCCTTACTTTAGAATTACTTATTCCAACTTTTCTAAGAATCGCTTTTTGATTGATAGTATATTTCTGAACAGATAATCTACCATATTCCATACCTCAGCACACCAGATTATTTTAACTGGAAAAATCAATAAGTCTTTAGCGAGAATATGCCGATTCTCTTCACCAAGTTCCTCCTCTGACTAATAATAATACATTAAAATATAAATAAACAATAATAATAGCAAAGGCGTAGCAAGGCAGGGGTGATCTACCCCATGCCAGGGGGCGGCACATGCCAGGGGGCGGCAAATGCCAGAGGGCGGCACATGCCAGGGGGCGGCACATGCCTGGGGGAGGCATTTTGAGAGCGTAAAAATAAAAACAAATTAAAATAATAAAACACAAACAAAAAAATCTGAAAATCTATATCAAAATGAGTTTTTAAGGTCGTAATTGCTTTTATGTTTTATTTCTAAAATACTCTTTCTAAACCGATTTTCAATCGAAATATTTGCAAATTAAAAATAAATTTTTACTAAATTGTTCAGAATTAATTTTTTTAATGGGGGTAAAAATGTATAATATTTGTTTGTTTACCCAGATCATTTAACTATTCTTTATGATTTAAATGATACGTTTTTGTTTTGAAAAATCTTTGGTTTTCTTTGATGAAGACTGTATATGTATAAAAGTACTGTCATAAGATGAAAGTCTGGGACTATTAGCAGCAGTCCGAAATTAGAACCTTGATCGTAATTTCATGAAAATAAATTATTTTCAGGACTTTCTGAAAGTTAACGGATTATCAACGGTAAGCGGAGGGGTATCGTGCTAAAAATAATTCTTACGCTACTGAATAATAGTGAATTATTAAACAGTGGTCTTGAATTTAAAGTTAAAGAAAAAATTATATGGTTATAAATAATAAATACGTACTCAAAGTGAATTAAGTTGAATTAAGAATTTAGTTTAGTGACTAGAGAGTAGCCAATATATGATGACTTTTTTATTGAGGTTTAATAATAACACTATTATTTATGGTGACCCTCGCAGTCATGAACACCATTGTAGGTAGAAAAACCACATGTTCTTCTAAGTGATGGTCTATTTCAGGGGTGGCGAACAAGTTCGACAAAAAGAGCCAAAATTTTAAACTGTGAGAGTCACAGAGCCACACCACAGAAAATCATATAATTTTAACAATAATATATTAAACACATAATATAACATGCTCAGTCAGGTGTTTTTTGTTATCTTGTTGGAGTGATGGGATGATAATCTCAATCGGATTTCGGGCATCTTTTGTTTTCAGTAATCTTCTACAAATCAGGTTTGTATTCAGTTGTAGCCACTCGGAGCAGTTCCTTTACATGAGTGTCAGTCAGAATGGACCGGTGCTTTAATTTTACGTATTTCAAACTAGAAAACAGCTTTTCACAGACATATGTTGACGAGAACATAGACAGCAGCTTGAGAGCGGCTCTTTTTACACACGGGTATTTTTCAGTTGGCACAGCTCTCCAAAACGTAACATTGCCTTCCTTCAAAAGAGATTTCAGTCTATCGTCCTCGCGTAGCTCAATCATTTTTAGTTCTTTTTTGGTAGAAGGTACTCAGAACTTACACCTTGAGAGAGGTTTCCCTTTCCACTAACTTGTGACATAGGAATGAGTATCGAAAGACGATGTATCTAAAACAAAATCCAAACTTAGCAAAGAGCCACAGTATACAAAATAATGATAAGAGGTAAAGAGCCGCATTCATTTTGGCCCGGAGCCGCATGCGTCTCGAGAGCCGCGTGTTCGCCACCCCTGGTCTATTTCGTAATAAGTCGAGATAATCCAAACCTTGATTATAAAGAGTTATTATAATAAATATATAATATATATTTAATTATATAATAATTAAAACTGAGAGAGCCCAAGACTTGACTCATCAGTGGTATATCAAGGGGGGGGGGGGGCATTTTGAGGGGGTTAAATAGAAAATAGAAAAAAAAGAATAATAAAAGGATAACAGAAAAATCTGAAATTTTATACCAAAATGAGTTTTTTAGATCGTACATTTTTAAGTTTTATGTTTATAATACTGTTTTTAAACGTATTTTCAACTGATATAATTAGTAAATTAAAAAAAAAATATATATTTTAATTTTTTTAAAAACTTTTTTTTAAAGTGGTTTAAAAGTTTATTATATTTGTTTGCGTAAGCAGTTAATTTAATTTATCAAATTTCTTTTTTTATTTAAATTATATGTTTTTATTTTGAAAAATCTTTGGTTTTCTTTGATGACGTGCTGTATACGAGTACTGAAAGAAGATGTAAGTTTGGGACCAATGACAGCAGTCTAAAATTAGATCTTTTGATTGTAATTCCATGACAATATTATATTTTCATGACGATCTAGTGTTTTGAATGTCAACACGGATTATAGAAATGACCGTGGTTAGGGGAGGGGGGGGGGGGGGTGTTGGCAAACCTTGCGACCGTCCCGGGCGCCGAAAATAGTTGCTAACATCACCGGCTTAACGAGTGAGTGCCCATTACACTGCAAGATTAGATAGTCAGACCAATGCCTAGAGCAGGGGTGCTCACACTTTTTCAGTATGTGAGCTACTTATAAAATGACCAAGTCAAAATGATCTACCAACCCATAAAAGAGTATGTTATTTTAAAATTTATTGAACATTCTTACCTTGCATTACCACATGAGCCAATATTGCAAAAAAATAAGCTCTCAACATGTTTTTGTGTTTACTATATAATAATAATAATAATAACTTTTTTGGTTAAGGAGGTGAAATGGATTTACGCACATTGTGCTGGGCTCCCAATAATAATAATAATAATAACAATACATTGACAATTTATAATAATAATAATTAAAAATAAATAAATAAAAACAATAAAATAAAATAATAATACAGCTGTTTTTTGTAGCTTTGCATTGTGCTCAAAGACAGAAGCTTTGTAGGAGGATCAAACACACACACACACACACACCTCAGAGAGAGATAGATAGATAGATTGATAGATATATATATATATATATATATATATATATATATATATATAGAGAGAGAGAGAGAGAGAGAGAGAGAGAGAGATAGGCTGACTGTCGCACTGGAACTTTTTTTTTCAAAGTTGTATGCGATCTACCACTATTGGCCTCGCGATCGACTGGTAGATCGCGATCGACGTATTGAGCACCCCTGGCCTAGAGAGTACCTGTAAAACTGTAGACCAACATGCGACCCCCGAGACCTTCTGATGTAGTCCGCAAGATGATTTAAGAATTATACTCGTATTATTTTCACTTCAACAATGCAATAATCGCATAATTTTAACCCAGTGGTCACTTAGTATTTTACTACTTTATTCTATCTATTTCTATTTTGTTGAACTACGACCAAAAACGTTTCAACTATTCAACTGCCAATTGGCAAACGCAGTATATTTTTTTTTTATTTAATTAATTAAATTAAAATTTAATTTTTAATCTAAATATTTTTTTCCTTTTATCAACTAATAGGACAGAAGAATAGTGGAATATTAGACTGTTTTCACTATGAAGGCTTTATGTAACACGTAAGATGTAATCTATTTGAAAAAAATAGATCGTTTGCTTTGACAGTTTTTATAAAACAGCTTTTACTATTCTAAATGCTAGAATTATTTATTGATTTAACTATGTTGTTCTTTTCTTTTCCTCTGAAGAAGCTTGAACTACATATGAATATATTATCAGTAGTTTTAAACTTTTTCACTAGTATTGATTAACGTTATCAGTATCTTTTCATGATTGATGGCTTCATTTCTATTTCATATTACTCTCTCTGTCTATCATTAGTTACGTTGAAAACAAACAATAAACTTAGAATTTGTAATCTGATACAAAATGATTATGAATAAAATATGTTGAAATAGTACTAATCTTCGTAAAAAGAAAAAATGTTGCCTTTCTGTTTCGAAAAAACATTTTTCAAAAATGTTGTCATGATTTCAAACATTTATATGTTGAATGATTTTTGTGGGTTGAGGTATTATGATTGAAATTACTTCTCTGGCCGATGCTTCAACATATATATATATATATATATATATTATATATTATACAGGCAATATGTTGTGTGTGGTCGACTTTATCTGAAAATAGCTGTAGAAAAAAATTTTTCTCTAGCGAAAAATTTTCTTTTGCATATTACACATGGACTTAGAAAGAATTTTAAAGAGACCAACACTAGAGTTGAAAAACTAAAGGTGAGCGTTGAGAATAGGAGTAACAAGTAGTTGAGCAAGACTATAAAAGCACAGGCAATATATATATATATATATTATATATATATATATATATATATAAGTTCATTTGAGTGAGTAGGAACTCGAATTGTAAATGACACAGGAATGAAAGGTAATGTTTATTATACAAGCGCGACACACTGACTGGCTGACCCCCTCCTCGAGGCCAGCCTTGATAATTTGTCTCTGTACGTAAACAAAGACTGTGACCGGCGTATGCTGGCGGTACAGCCACCCGCCAACTCCTCTAACTTATATATGTCTTCTGTAGGTCTACAATATGTTTTTGACTTAAACAATTCCTTAAACCACAAAAAAATGTTGTAGCCCTAAAGAAGACAAAATATATGTCGAAACGTCGGCAAAAGAAGTAGTTTCAATCATAAGATTCAAACCCTCAAAAAAACTTAATAAAAAATTCAATAATCGCATCTTTTTAATCCAGTGGTCGCTTAGTAGTTCACCCTTTATTCTCTCTATTTCTATTTTGTTGAACTACAACCAAAAACCTTTCAATACAAAGCTAAATTATTTCTTTTCATTTAAAACTTCACTCAACATCTGACAAATCAACTGCAGTTCGTACAAAGCTTACTGATGTCAATACAACCTAGTAGAGAACGTTTTAAAACGTCTCCTTGTCAGTCTTACACTTCCCGTCAGCATCAGCGGTCTTCTCTGACGAACGAACATTTGGAAGACATTTTAAAAGTAATAACTTCCTAGATGTCTCTATAATGAGAATGCAATATTTCTCATTAATGGGAAGTGAGTAAATACTAATTACTTTATAAGAAATTGATTTCAATGCAGCCTGTTTTTTTATGTTATTATCCTGCATACATTTTATAATTACTTTCAAAATTTTATTTTGCGGCTCCCGGATGATTTTCTTGCCCCCCTCTATAACAATTGTGAGTTGCACAGGACTAATTTAGACCAAAGGCAATTGTTTTTGACTTAAACATTTCCTTAAACAACAAAAAACTTGTTATACAACTGAAGAAGACATAAATATATATCGAAACGTCGGCTAAAGAAATAGTTTCAATCATAAGACTCTAACCCTCGAAAAATCTTATAAAAAAAATAATTTTTTTCATAAATGAAAAATTTTGGTCTCATACCTTTTGAGGAATATAGGTCCTTTAAACTCGTCAGCCTTCTAGTCTCAAAGCTGATCCGGCTGGAAACAGTCAGGAAGATGGAGAATCATGGAACCTGGGAACAGGGATATTATCTTGCAATTTAAAAAGGAATGGCTCAAGTCAAATTAATTTAGTGGAAACATTGTAACAATGGAGAGAGAGGATTGAAATAAAATATATTCAATTTAAAGTATTACATGGCCCTGCTCAAACTTGAACTACTGTCATCTATTGTACTTCGAAGTGGAATATAATTGACGTTGAGAATCCGCGTATACTCCTCCAAAGAAATAGCACTCCGTTCGTAGCACACATGTATCAAGTCTTTGACACTCCTTTAATAAGTTCGTTATATATTTCTATTATTTTTATGCTTATTATTTTATATCCTTATATCTTTTTATATATCCTTCATATTTCTTGTTTACTGTTAGAATCATAGGGCCAGTGTAGCCCATTGGCAACATGCTTACCTCTAGACTCGTAGGTCTGCGGTTCGATACCCATTTTGACCCTTGATTTATTCACTTGGAAGGTGATTAAATCAGAGCATGTTTTCCCTCGGATAGGACATTAAAAGTCGATCCCAAGCCTGTATGATCTATTCTAAATCATAGATGCCTTAAGATGCCCTACTCTAAACGCACTTAAGTTAGTCAAAATGTACGACTCTTAATGTAGAATCAACAGGTAATGTGGCACACCCATTACTAAAATGGGTGCCAAATAATAAATGAGCTACAATTTCCACCCCTAGAAGAACACTAAAAGGTAGAATCTTCATAAGTGTGGGCGTAGGAAACAAACAACAGACTTTTAGAATCAGATCGATTTCATATGTTAACTTGACTTTATACATAACTGAATAGCCTGGTGGTTAGGTTAAAGTGGTATCAGGCTATTTGCTGGTATCAAATCATGAAAATAAAACGTCAAGGCTTTATTCAACTTTAGTGGTTCCTATTATAAGCTTAATCAGTGGTTTATTTCCACTTATGTTTAAGTTAAGTTTATGCGTGGTATAAACACTGACTCCCCAGTACATGATCTCAGCCTCAATGTTGTATCTGTGGAAAGCACGAATTCGGAGTACATCCGAAACTCCGTGCACATTTTTGGAGCACTCAAGTTTCCTAACAGTATGATTGGTGTCCATACTTTAAGTTTTTAAGTCATGAGCTGGCAGTCTAGGAGCAGTCCCAAAGACAAGAAATTCAATTGAATAATGAACTGCTTCCTCATGACTAATCACTCTGTTTACTGACTTGTAAGGTGATTCCTCAACTAAATATAATGCAAGAGCTTGTTTATTGATTTTTCCTGCCTGCTCATTTGTAGAGGTGAGAATTGCTCATTCACAAAGCCAATTATTCTGAATTAGATGGCAGATCTTGAATAAGTTAGATCTTGTATGTAAGTTATACATACACAAATCTACTGCCACAGTTTCAGTCTATCTTATGATGGTTGAGCTTACTTGTGAGGAACTTTTGCGGACAAAATGACAAACTGTCATTTATTTTTCTTTTTTAAAATATAAAAGTTTAGTGATAATAAAGTATCCCAGAACACAAGAACAGATAGAACAGAACAGAAGCATAGTCACTTCGCGTCATTATGAAAGATATTAATTTTAATTGTATATGTCTTTGAAATATAATATTATATATTATAAAACACTTTTTCTTTTTCTCGGAGTTTGGTCAGGGTAAATATATGGAATCACCTTTTTGCCAACGTTTCGTCTTTATTTCAAGACATCCTCAGGGCTATAAACCCTGAGTTTATAGTACTTTATTTGAAATTCTGAAACGTTGGCAAAAAGGTGATTCCATATATTTACCCTGACCAAACTCCAAGAAAAAGAAAAAGTGTTTGTTAATATTTTGTGGTCAAGAAAACAGTACCGTTATTTTATTATTTATATATAATATATATATATATATATATATATATATATATATATATATAATGATCAAACCACAATAAGAAATGGGAAAACAAGACTAAGATCTTTCAACCGTAACAAGCGGTCTTCGTCAGAGTCAAAAACCAACTGAACACTAGATGCAGAAAACATCTGGTGAGGAGTTGAGAAGAGTGTTTTCTGCATCTAGTGTTCAGTTGGGTTTTTGACTCTGACGAAGACCGCTTGTTACGGTTGAAAGATCTTAGTCTTGTTTCCCATTTCTTATTGTGGTTTGATCATTGATTGTTGTTTCACGTGTTTATGTGAACTTCTTTATAAATCATATTTATATATATATATATATATATATATTAGATATTTGATCATAATATTACTATATTATGAACTATAATATATCTTTTTTTTAGTTAAAAACCAGCATAAATAATCTACAATACAGAAACGACGATACATGTATTCCAGGAATTAAAGAAACACGTTAGTTAGATTATTCAAACCTGCTATTGTTTGTCACCCTTGCAAAACAGAATTTAGTATTTCATCATACATTTTTCATGCAACAGCTGAGTACATCTTTTTATTAAAGTGCTTACCCTTTTTTTGTAGGCTAAATTATGTATTTGTATTGAATATAGACATGTCTTTTACTTTTGGCGTTAGATGAAAAACTATGCACAGCATACTGATGATGACTTGGGAGTCGTAATGGGACTTGTATTGAAGCGTCACGTGAGACCAGCCCTTAGCAAGATAATCAATATATGACGCTAAAGTACTCGCCTTTTATCGCCTTCATAATCGATGCCTGACGACTTCTTGAAAAAGGACTCACTTTCTGTTCAATGGAAAACCAATATTTTTGTCATTGTTCTGCTAAAAATGACATCATTTTTCATATTAAATATGATAGTCAGTTGAGGTTCATGGGAGGTGAGGCACTGACTTCATCTCAGTCAGATTTACAAAGCATGAACCCTACAGGCTACCTTATTCTCTATTAAATTGCCAGCAGTTAAAGGGGTTATGTTTAAAATTTCATATCATCTTCCTTTTAAAACATTTCATTGTTTTAATTATGGATATGCCACTTTTCGAAAATAAGGAATGTAAACAAATAAACTGCTAACTCTAGCGTGCTGTCGCTGACTGTGTTCTGTTGTCGAGTCATAAAAAGAATACCTGTAGTCACAGGCTAGGTGACCTCCTACCATGAGGCAGCAGAACTGCTGTCTCACTTAGTGATTCATCACAGCACAAGTGATCGCTCAGCACAACAGAGTACTAGCATACCACTGCTAACAAAACAAGTATAGCATGTGATCCCTTAGTCCAGGATAAACAAACAGTTTTTAAAGCTTTTTTGCTGTGTGAAATTTAATGAATTTATTTTTGTTAATTGCTAATTTTGTGTTCCATTTTTGGTCAAATTTTCATAATTTTTTTAATTAGCCGTTTAGCGTCAAAAAAATATTTTCTGAAAACAGAAATCGTACTTTAACACCTCTTTGGTGAATGTAATTTTTAAAAAAAAATATCTCATCTCATTTTTTATATAATGGTCTATTTTAAGGTATAGCTTCATTTTGATCTGTCAAACGGTATGGCTTGTATCGCTCTCACAAGCTTTGAGATTGAATTATAAGTCAAAATTTGTACATTTTATTGAAAAACAAAACTATTTCCAGTTGTTTTAATATTCTGAATATATTTTTCGTTTGTTCTATTTGTAACCTCAAAGATAATGCCAAAATTTCAAAACTCTAGGTTTATCAGTTTAGGAGAAAAAAATGTTTTTGTCAAAAAAGGTGACTTTCCCGTTATGCATTCTTCCCAAAAAATAGGGATCTACACTATGAGGCCCATTTTTGTGTAAAATATCAACTTGATCCATCAAAGATTCTGGACCGTAGCGTGGTAACAAGCAATGCTAACACGCTCACACCCACACACACTCAGACATCATTGAAAAAAACTTCATAAAACGACTTTTGGGACCTCAAAACATATAATTCCGTCAAAATCTGGAGATCGAATTTTCTCACTTATAGTAAACATATAGGTACTTATATGTAAACTTATAGGTACCTATATCACTTATAGGTACATTACTTATAGTAAAGTAAAAAACATGTACATTGAATATTTAGTTAATGTAGCAACTGTATTTAAACATTCAATAAAGACATATAGAGATCAGAAATACGGTATCATTGCAGAGCTTGCCAGAACAATTAACAGTCTTTGAGCAATCTACCAAGAGGCACAGTAGGTGGGCAGCCTCACCGCACATATCTTTTAAGTATTTGAACAGTATATGTGAAAATCCAGCGATTTTGAATAAAAAAAGCAATCTAAAACTGGTAAAGTAAACTGATACAATGAAATTCACTAGATAAATATAGCCATTTAACTACTTTACATTTTCTACTTTCCGTGATTCATAGGTGAGTGAGTCCTCACTTGGCTCCATTGACTGCACCTCCCTGATCGTAGTAATTAATATTATCATTGTGCTAACAGCTATACTTCAAAGCAGGTGCAATAGCTAGATCAGTGGTTCTTAACCTTATGGAGGTACCAAAACCCACCAGTTTCATATGCGCGTTCGCTCAACCCTTCTTTAGTGAAAAATAAAATATGATTTTTTTTTTGTCAAATTCAACTCATAACCGTATGACTTTTTCTTACTGGTGAACAAAATGAACCGTGCATATATATATATAACCTTGTTTCAAGAACAAAACAACCCATTGCATGAACTCACAACAAATTATATACCCATTGTAAATTAGTGTGACTTCTTCTGTTGACCTCATTGGCGAAGGCTCTGCCGAACCCCTGAGACCGACTCATCGGACCCAGGTTAAGAACCACTGATCTAGATCAAGACCCGGGGAATTGCATACTTGTATCTTGAACGAGTTTTCTTTTTTTTAAATTACAGAATCAACCCTGGTTTGTACTTGCATTTGACTCTGGTCAGTACTTTACGTTTGTACCCTGGTTTGTACTTAAATTTGACTCTGGTCAGTACTTTACGTTTGTACCCTGGTTTGAAATACATTCCCTTCAGAAACTGGGCAATTGCTTATCATTAAGATTTCATAACATAGCTATAAGATTGAATTTTTACTTTATTTTTTTATATCTATATATTGATTATGCATGTTTTATGCATAAGTATTAAATGTTTTATATACTATACAAATAGTATAAAACATCAATGTTTCTGATTGATTTCTTATGTACAGTTATTTACTACAAGATTTCACAATAACACGTGAAATAAAAATCAACGTCCAAATCAAAGTAAGAAATCACAAAAAAAAACTACACAGAAATCTCAAAAAATATCAATATAAGAAACTATAGAAATCAGAAGAAAAAATCTGGAGTGCCCTACACTCAACTGTACTATAAGTAAACATAATATCAACTCATTAACCACCAAATAATGTTTTCTATGTGTCATTTGTTTAAATTTGACTGTAATCGCTTTATTAGTTATAAGAATCTGATAAAAATGATTAAACTGAGAGCCTGAAACTCATAGGACTCGTACGCTCTGCAGTCATACTGTTGTAATAACATATGACATACTGCTGTCATGCCATTGTTGTAACTCAATATAACATCAGATTTTATGTTCATTAATGTCATTCATAAATGTAAATAAAAAATTATTCCTTCCTTCTATAGTTTTAGGTATGATTTGACAAAAATATTTGTCCATTCTGAGATGATTGCTTCGAATACAGATTTAATGTGATCAAGGGTTTAATGCTACCTGATCTAGATACAGAGTTTGAATTCTTTGTATGATGTCAAATACAGCTTCCATTCATAGTAATTAAGTAAATAATTTAAAAGTAACAATTCAAAATAAGAGATAAGATTGTTTAAGGCCAGACATTAATGAGGTAAATTTTGAAAATAGGTGTAACTAATACACTAAATACCTGTTTTCAAAGATATTAAAAGATGCTTTTTGAATGTTCTTAAAGAAATAATCAAATTGATTCTGTTTCCCAAATTCGTTGAGCCCACAAAACTCACAAGGTAAATTTTTGCATAATATATATTGTGGTAATTAAGTATTCTATTTTCCTGATGAAGTGAAAATAAATATAAATTGTATAGACATATATAAGAATTAGCAAAATAAGAATGGTATAAAAAAAAATATAAATGATGTTAAACATATATTATTACTAGATAAGCGTAGATAGTCTAAAGAACAATTAATGCACTTGTAATATTGAAAAGAAAATTAATATAATATTTCCACTAACCGTATTCATGATGTTCAACACCTTCTGTATTCTTGCATTGTCATTTAATTAAAGTAACCTCATATTTAAAGCATATATTAAGCTAAATTTTTCTTTAAGATAACATTTGAATTAATTTCAAACTGTTACAAGCAAGCAGTAACAAATAGTCGTATAGAAACGCACTTAAAAATTAAAATGCCTTGAAAAAATGAGAGCCTATGATTGGTTGAAATAATCATACGATAGAAAAGACATGCGCATTATGTACTGTTGGCGGGAAATGAAGGGACTGCATCGAATAGAGACCTATGAACCTTTAGTTGTATTGAATTCAACCATTTTAAAAATCTCTTTTCAACCAGTTTATGCACTTTGATAAGAGTAACATTTTTTTACTGGCATTATTTAATCTGATGCACTTCGTATTATAAGGTTTTCTTTTTATTTTTAACAAATAGTAACAGATATTAAACATTGTAACAAATCTGGAGTAGCCTGCACTCTATTTTACTATAAGTAAAAGAATACCAAACTAGTTTACAACATAATGATTTTTGCCTCCTCAAAAGCATTCCAATTCGATCACAGATCATGATTTTTATATTTTGTTGAAAAAATACCTTTTTGTTGTTTTAAAAATTTGAACATTTCTTTCATGTATTCCTTCTCTAATTAAATCATGAATGCGCATCGCTGTCATAAAGTTTTATCACATTATCCATTATAGTGGTGTCCGAAATCATTGCATCTATTCTGTAATCTAAATTTTAATAGATTATTATCAACATTTAAAAATTTCATTAATTATGCAAAGAAATAAATAAAACAATTAAAATGATGTAATATATTTACGTTCTACGAGCTAAATATAATAATAAAGCTGTAATAACAATTCATATAAAACTTAATACAATTTTACTATGCTCACTATTTTCACTAATTCACTAATAAAATTCTACTATTTTGGCTGAAAAATGTCAAAAACATTTAAGAAAAAATGTCGTTTTAAGATAATTTTTAATTTAAGATGTAGGATAATTTCATTTATTAGTTTTCATGAGTATTTTTAATTTTGAATTATGTTTTATATTATTGGTCTTTTATAAAATTTATTTAATATGTTTATACTAATGAAAAAAATGCTTTAGAAACGTATATAAAAAAATTTAGAGTGGCCTACAATAAATTTCACTATATGTAAAAATTAATATCAAACTTCTTGGGTATATAATATATAATATCCTATTTAGACGTAATATAAATGTCTAAATGGGAGAGGTTTATTAGTATTTCATTCCTGGAGGTAGTACAGATAGTGATTGATCCACTTATCAGTATATATATATATTTATTTTTGTGTATCACACCTATTAATGCACATAATGTCAATAGTATAACTACAGCAGTAATAAAGTTTTTGAAAAGCAATAGTGTAGATTCTTGTTACGAAATAATCTCTTACAGGAGAACATCGCTATTGTTTCTAGTAGCCAGTAAATCTCTTACATAGTTTATCTAGCTTCTTCTACATTGAATATTTAAGACAAATTTTCCCATTTAAAACTTGAAAATGTTCCTATTTTGGCTGAAAAATGTCAAAAACATTTTAGAAAAAATGTCGTTTTAAGATAATTTCTAATTTAATATGTAGGATAATTTCATTTGTTTTCAAAGAGTATTTTTAATTTTGAGTTATGTTTTATATTATTGGTCTTTTATAAAATTATTACACTGAGAATTTTATGGCATGCTAGAGTTTTTTTAAAATAATCACTTTTCCTTCCCTTTGTTAAACATCTAATTTACTCTGAGGGAATGTTATCTTTTTCTTGCGTGATGTACTCGGTTATAAGGTTGCTGTAAATGTATATTGAGACAAAATATACTGGTAACTAGCAGATGTGCCCATCTTTGAAGAGTATTTTACGAAAATTCAGAGATGATACGTTATTTCTAATTATTATAAGAGAAATTATAGAATTGGAAAAAACCTATATTTATTAGCACAGTGTTAAGTAAGTGCCTCTGTATTCACCACATTAGCTGTTTATTCATCAGGTGATCAGTTAGTCTAGGAAAATCATCAGTTTTTACAACTTTATTTGCTCTTTTCCTTAACTGAAATTACGTCCATTTTTTTTTTCATTGTTAATTTTTTGCCAATTTTTTTTTAATGAGCTATTTAACATCAAAAAAACAATTTTCTGAAAATAGAAATTGTACATTATAAGGAAACTATGGTGAATGTGTTGTAAAACACAATGACATATTCATTGGGTTTGTTTTACGGATGAGGTTGGTAATACTGTAGGGGTGACTTAAAGTGTTTAATTCGTGGTCAATTGACACAGGTTCTCTCTCATACGCAGTCATCCCCCCCCCCCCCACCACTACCCGTTGATATGAATTACAATCAATTATCTAATTAAGACTTGTGTTATTAGTTCCAGGCTTTCATCTTATTACATTAACTTGTATACATATACAGTCGTCATCAAATAAAAACAATAATTTTTTAAAGATAAATGTATGATTCAAATCATAAAAAAATTTGTTTAATTAAATTAGCTGACTAAGCAAATAAATATATAAATTTTGTGTGTGTGTGTGTGTGTGTGTGTGTGTGTGCCTGTTCGTGCGTGTGTGTATGCATGCGTGTGTGTTTGTAAATCAAGAATAACTCAATTAAAAGATAATCAATTCTAATATAGTGCAATCAGTTTTTATGTGGTATTTACTCATTGTAGGGTAAAAATGACCTAATGAAATGGTCTCCACATATAAAACTTTTAATGATATAAACAACGCGTTTCGAACACGTAGTGTTCTTCCTCAGGCATTAACTAAAAAATACAATGACACCAGAGAGTTATCTATAGTACAAAGTAAATAAGTACAAAAATTAATATAAAATAATTTCTGCCTTATTTTATTTTATATTAATTTTTGTACTTATTTACTTTGTACTATAGATAACTCTCTGGTGTCATTGTATTTTTTAGTTAATGCCTGAGGAAGAACACTACGTGTTCGAAACGCGTTGTTTATATCATTCAAATTTTTATATGTGGAGACCATTTCATTAGATTTTTACCCTACAATGGATAATCAATTCGTTTAACTTCGTAAACATTAACAAACATTTTCTTTGCAGGTTGCTGTACGGATCCGCCCCTTAAAGACAGATGAATCTGAGAGGATTCTCCATCTTTTGGACGATAAGGTATTTAGTTTTTTATTGTAATTTTCAAATTTATAATTATTTTACTTCATAATCAAAAGTTTGTAAAATTCAAGTAAAAAAAATCGCTATTGCATCGATGACAGTTAATTTAATATTTATTTAAAATCCAGATTAAAAAGATTTCATATACAGTTAGAGAAGAGTTTTTCAAACTTTTTTCGAAGCGGAACCCTTTTTGGTTCCAGTAACTTTCCCGGGAACCCCAGATTCTAATGATTTTATACAATCATAATATAAATATTTTCATATGCCTTTTTAAATAGTATGTATGTTTAAAAACAATTAAAAAAGTAATATTACTGCAATGTGTATTTTGCGAATGAAAATTCAAAACTAAAAGATTTTAATTTTCATATTTTCCATAAGTGCATAAACACATAAAATAGAATTACTAGCAATTTTAACACAGAGTTTGTTTTGTAAATCATTTTTAGCTTTATAGTTGAGCGTTTGATTCTCAAGTTAGCCCCAGCATTAAGTCTACTTCGGTATTTGGTTTCTATGGCAGTTTAAAGGGAAAATCCAGTTTCACATAAATAGGTAGTGGGAAATGGCAGCACTGTGTGGAGTACTACTTTTGCAATAGCAGGAAATTCTGGAATCAGATAGTTCCAAGAACTGACTAGTGATTCATTCTAAATATGAATCAAATTTTGACCACTTCTACTTAACGGTATATGTAGATATAAACATTATTCGGTTTCATGATTCACAAGAAATATAAAATAAATCCACAACCACAAAAAAAATTTTTTTGAAAACTGTTTTTACTAAATGTTTTTCACGGAACCCCAGACAGCCCGTTCAGAAATCCCTGGGTTCCGCGGAACCCACATTGAGAACCTTTAAGTTAGAGTATAGCAGAAATAATACTTTTCAATGCTTGTGTTCAGAAATAATCTACTTTAATTGAAATTTGAATATTACTACGATTTATATGATTATTATACAATGGTTTCTGAGAAAATATTTGACAAAGGAGAAATCTTTTCTATGGGGTTAAATAATTCTCAGCGAATCTTTAAAATGTCTGTGTAAATGTCATAAGCATTTATAGGGGGCTAAATAATTCTCATGAATCTTTAAAATGTCTGTGTAAATGTCATAAGCATTTATAGGGGGCTAAATAATTCTCAGTGAATCTTTAAAATGTCTGTGTAAATGTCATAAGCATTTATAGGGGGCTAAATAATTCTCAGTGAATCTTTAAAATGTCTGTGTAAATGTCATAAGCATTTATAGGGGGCTAAATAATTCTCAGTCAATCTTTAAAATATCTGTGTAAATGTCATAAGCATTTATAGGGGGCTAAATAATTCTCAGTGAATCTTTAAAATATCTGTGTAAATGTCATAAGCATTTATAGCTGTATTAATAAATTCAAGTATGCACTATAAAAACGGCCACATTATATGCAGATTAAATGAAGGGTTTTTAAAAAAGTGATTTATCAGTTCAAGGATTACAAACATTAGTAACGATTTATATAAATTAATCCTAGAATCGAATGCATAAATAGCTCACGAATGTGTAAGCAATTATTGTGTGGTATTTAGTCAAGATTAACGAGGAAAGATGCATTAAGTGTTCAGAAAGAAGGATTTAATTATACAAAGCGTTTCGAACTCTTAGTGTTCATCATCAGGTATATCTACGTCATTAAGACGATGTATCTAATAATGAAGACTTTGTGTTAATCATCAGGTACATCTACCTCAATAAGGCGATGTATCTAATGTTGAAGACTTTCTGTTCATCATCAGGTGCATCTACCTTATTAAAGCATGATATGTATTTTACTATGATGAACACTATAACTTTTCATCATCAGGTACATCTACCTCATTAGGCATGTATCTAATGATGAACACTTATTTTCATCATCAGGTATATCTACGTCATTAAGACGATGTGTCTAATAATGAAGACTTTGTGTTAATCATCAGGTACATCTACCTCATTAAGGCGATGTATCTAATAGTTGAAGACTTTGTGTTCATCATCAGGTTATCTACCCTATTAAAGTGCATGTATTTAATGATGAACACTTACTTTTCATCATCAGGTACATCTACCTCATTGAGGCCATGTATCTAATGATGAACACTTACTTTCATCATCAGGTATATCTACTCTATTAGTAACGATGTTCTAATAATGAAACTTATTGTTAATCATCAGGTACATCTACCTCATAAGGCATGTATCTAATGTGAAACTTGTGTTCATCATCAGGTCATCTACCCTATTAAAGTGATGTATTTAATGATGAACACTTATTGTTCATCATCAGGTACATCTACCTCATTGAGGCCATGTATCTAATGATTGAACACTTATGTTTCATCATCAGGTATATCTACGTCATTAAGACGATGTGTCTAATAATGAAGACTTTGTGTTAATCATCAGGTACATCTACCTCAATAAGGCGATGTATCTAATGTTGAAGACTTTGTGTTCATCATCAGGTGCATCTACCCTATTAAAGTGATGTATTTAATGATGAACACTTACTTTTCATCATCAGGTACATCTACCTCATTGAGGCCATGTATCTAATGATGAACACTTACTTTTCATCATCAGGTATATCTACGTCATTAAGACGATGTGTCTAATAATGAAGACTTTGTGTTAATCATCAGGTACATCTACCTCAATAAGGCGATGTATCTAATGTTGAAGACTTTGTGTTCATCATCAGGTGCATCTACCCTATTAAAGTGATGTATTTAATGATGAACACTTACTTTTCATCATCAGGTACATCTACCTCATTGAGGCCATGTATCTAATGATGAACACTTACTTTTCATCATCAGGTATATCTACGTCATTAAGACGATGTGTCTAATAATGAAGACTTTGTGTTAATCATCAGGTACATCTACCTCAATAAGGCGATTTATCTAATGTTGAAGACTTTGTGTTCATCATCAGGTGCATCTACCCTATTAAAGTGATGTATTTAATGATGAACACTTACTTTTCATCATCAGGTACATCTACCTCATTGAGGCCATGTATCTAATGATGAACACTTACTTTTCATCATCAGGTACATCTACCTCATTGAGGCCATGTATCTAATGATGAACACTTACTTTTCATCATCAGGTATATCTACCTTATAAGGCGATGTATCTAATGATGAAATATTCTTTGAAAAATAATAAATGAAATTATACTACATCTCAAATTAAAAATGATCTTAAAGCGACATTTTTTCTTAAATGTTCTGATATTTTCCAGGCAAAATAAAAATATTTTCAAGTTTTAAATGGAGACTTAGTCTTAATCTTCAATGTAGGAGAAGGTCAGATAACATATGTTAAAGATACGAGGTGTGTAAATAAAGTAGTGAGATTGATTTTTTTTTTTTAATTTTCTATTCAAATATAATTACAATGTGATATTGTCACCTTCAAAATAGTTCCCTTCGGAAGCCACACAGCGCTGGAGACGGTCCTTCCAATCATTGTAGCATTGCTGGAACTCGGATTCTGGAATGGCCTTCAGCTGGTCGGTTACAGCAGTTTGTATGTTTTGTAGTGTCCCGAAATGAGTTCCCTTGAGGTGATTTTTCAATCTCGGGAAGAGGAAAAAGTCACAAGGACTCAAGTCTGGTGAATAAGGAGGCTGAGGAGCAACAGGAATGTTTTTACTGGCCAAAAACTCGTTTATTGAGATGGCAGTGTGACAGGGCGCGTTGTCGTGATGCAACACCCACTTGTCTTTGATGTTTGGCCGCACACGAAGGACTCTTTTTCGAAGTCTTTCAAGGACCCCGATCATTCTGACTGTCAAGCGTCGATCTGAACGCACAAGGTTCCGTACTCTGTTGACATTTTCATCGGTGTTTGCACTTGAAGGCCTTCCGCTTCGTGGTTCATCTTCAATCGACTCTCTTCCTTCTGAAAATTCCTTAAACCACCGAAAAACCTGTGCCCTTGATAAAACACGTTCTCCGTAGGCCTCCTGAAGTTTTTCAAAAGTTTCGGTTGCATTATGTCCAAGTCTGAAGCAAAATTTGATTGCACACCGCTGCTCAACTTTGAGGTCACTCATTTTTAAAACGCTCAAGAAAAAACCATTTCACGAAAACCAACGCTACGGACAAACAAATGACTGTGGCGAGTTCAGATTCATACTGGAGGCGCATCACACGTGCACCTGACGCTACTCAAGGCCACGCGTCTCCAGCGTTGCCAGATCGAAAGCGACGTTGCCAGTCTCACTACTTTATTTACACACCTCGTACACTGACTATTGCAACAAAAGCCATGTTCTTCTGGAAGAGATTACTTCGTAACACGAAATATATACTTTTGCTTTTCAAAAATGTTATCTCTGGTATAGTTATACTAATGATATTATATGCATCAGTGGCGTGATATAGAAAAATAAGCTTATATATTGATAAGTGGATCAATCACTATCTGTACTACCTACAGGAATGAAAGACTAATAAACCTCTCCCATTTAGACATTTATATTATGCCTAAACAGGACATAGTAGGGTAAAAAGTTAATAAAATGGTCTCCACATATAAAAATTTTAATGGTAATAACAATTTTTCTTAATTTATTTATTTAAAAAAAAAAATAAGTTCTATTTTCTCCATATAGGAATATCTACATCCATCATGATTGGTTTTCTTGACCCAATATTTATATGATGTAATTTTTTTGAGGTTTGATGTCCAATGATTTTAAACTAGTTCTTTTGCCGACGTTTCGACATATATTTATGTCATCTTCAGGGCTACAACATGTTGATGTTGATAGTTTAAAATCATTGGACCTCAAACCTCAAAAAAATTAAATCAAATATATATATCTCTATATATTTGTTTATATTTTGTTATAGTTCTCTGTGTTATTTTTTCAATATGATTCCTATACTTAGTCCTAGAGCAAATGTAAAGGCTCAGCCTAACCCTCAGGAAAAAAAATAATGATATGTAGCTGCCTTCTAATATGAAACAGATGTACCCCATACCCTCACCCACGTCCATCCTATTCCCAGTCAGTTGTACCACCCTTAGGTTCGTACTCTCTTCCTTATTTTATTTTTATTTTGTACTATATTCACTTTATACTATACATAACTCTCTGGTGTCATTGTATTTTTTAGTTAATGCCTGAGGAACTACGTGTTTGAAACGCGTTGTTTGTACCATTAAAATTTTTATATGTGGAGACCATTTTATTAACTTTTTACCCTACAATGAGTAAATATCACATAATAAGTGATTGCACTACGTTAGAACTAAACAGGACATTACATACTGTATACCCATGGAGTTTAATATTATGTTTATTTATAGTAAAGTGAGTGTAGGCCAATCCAAACTTTGTTTTTACGTAATTTATCGCAAATCTTTTGACTGTAACCTTCAGAAAGGACACAAAGTCGACAGTTATGAACATGAATGACCCACAAAGTCTCCTCAATGACTCTTTCACTAAAAGAATTTCTATCTTCTGATTTATTACAAACAAACTATCACTAAATCGAATCTGAATACAATTTCACAGAAGTCAAATGCAAAAAGAAGGAACATCTAAATAAAACTGCAAACAATTTTTGTAGTGGTTGTTTATTATGCCAAAAGTTAGTCAGCTTTAATAATAAACAATTTTAACTTTATATTCAATAAAAATATAATGAAATAGTATTAAAACACCAACTAGAAAAATATTTAAACACTATTCTTCTATAATTTCGTTCTTTTTTTTTTTTTTTAAAACCAGTATAGTTTAAGGTTTTTCAGTAATTGAACTGGTTTAATAATATAACTTTAACCTTCTAAGGGGATTATACGTAGATGCCCGCATTGTTGAGGCAAGTCACACGAAGGTTCTTGGATTTAAGTCGGTTCGACGTCTTTATGGAATTACTAAGTACGGGTCACGCAAGCCTTTGTATCACCAATTCAAGTTGAAGGTCCCTTTACTTTAGGATAGAATTCAAAAATGCTGAAGTAACAAAACCTTTATAAAATCTATATATATATATATATAACAGATTCAATATCTGAAATATTTCTACTTGTAATATTCATAAGTTGTAACCATCCATTTTCATATTGTGTATATGTTTTGATGTTGATATGTGATTTCTTATTATCCTTTGTTTGTAGGCCTATGAAAAAGGTTATAAACAAAACCGAAACGTTGGCAACGAGAGTTTAATTTTTTATCCTGGAAAATTGACCGAACCCCGATTAGAGAACACACCTATATATATTTATAAAATACAAAGTTTGTCTGACTGTCCACTATAGAAATAAAACTGGAGACATTTTGATACAAAGAAACCTTAAGTATGTATATAACTTTTTTCGGGGGAACTATTTTTGTTATTGTTGTTAAAACCTATCCTCTAGCGTGTGATAACGTCAGCTGTTTACCGGTTTTTTGTTTCATCGGTGATTCTACAGATTCTGCATTTGGGAGTACTAAATTTTGCCTGACTCAAGTGCATTCGAGTAGGGATCTTTAACGAGTGCCTGACATTGTACAGGCTCGGGACAGACGGCTCGACGTCCTCTTTGAGAGATTCACCTTTCATGTATATAAACCAGAGTGGGTATTGAACCTCGGACAGTCATTATATCTGACTGGCCACTATAGAAATAAAACTGGAGACATTTTGATACAAAGAAACCTTAAGTATGTATATAACTTTTTTCGGGGGAACTATTTTTGTTATTGTTGTTAAAAGCGATCCCCTAGCGTGTGATAACGTTAGTCGTTTACCGCCTTTTTGTTTCATCGGTGATTCTACAGATTCTACATTGGAAGTCCTAAATTTTGCCTAACTCAAAATTTAAGAGTAGGGATCTTTAACAAGTACCTGACATCGTACAGGCTTGGGGACCGACGGCTTAACGTCCTATCCGAGGGATTCACCTCCCGGGTGAATAAATCGAGGGCCAGAGTGGGTATAGAACCCCGGACTAGCAGCCCAGAGGTGAGTACGTTAACCATTGAGGTAACCTGGCCCCTCGTGTTCCGGAAAACTAACTACGGTATTGTGAATTTGATCAAGGTCCCTTTTTAAGATCTTCCGCCCATATTTAGACAATTCTCTCTAAGCAGCTACGAATCACCACGGGCAAAGCCAGGTAGATCAGCTAGTAAACTATTAAATAAAAACAAATTTTACTTGAAATATTTTTGACTAATCGATTTCAGATATTAAGGTTAGGTTAGGTTGCAGTGGCAGTTTCACGAGGGAACACACTTAGGCCGAATATTAATAACTCTTTAAAGATTGAGCCTGCAGTGTGAGTCCTAAATTTCGCACAACTCTGGATTAAGATAGTTATAAAAAAAAAAATGTTTTCTGAGTTATAGAGTCAATTCACATATTTAGGTTAAATGCCCTCATATTGGGATCACTAGCTTTAATATTTTTAAAGCTTACTTATTAAACAGAATACTGACTTACTGATCAGGGTTTAAACATGTTGCCTTTTAAAAACTCTGCTTTTCCAGTATATTTTGGCAGCAGGTTATAAATAAAAATTCCAAAAAAAGTTAAAATATAGTTTGTGAATTGTTAAAAAAATTGTGAAACTGCATCCTTTTATAAAAAATCTGGAGTGGCCTACACTCAACTTTACTATAAGTAACTTAATGTCAAATTTATTGAGTATATAACACATAATGTCTCATTTAAGCATAACGTAAACATCTAAATGGGATATGATTATTAGTTTTTCATTCCTGAGGTAGTAAAGATACTGATTGAAGGACATATACAATATATAAGCTTATTTTTGTACATCACACAGCTGATGAAAATAATTTCATTAGTATAACTACAGCAGTAATAACATTTTTGAAAAACCAAAGTGAACATTTCTTGATACGAAATATTCTCCTACAAGAGAACATGGCTTTTGTTCAAATAGCTAGTGGATTTCTTACATCGTTTACTTGAAATCCTTCTACACTGAATATTAAAGTAAAATTTTCAAATTTAAAACAGGAAAATATCATTTTTTTCTCTGAAAAATATCATAAATAGCGAAGAAAAAATGTTGTTTTAAGATGATTTATAATTAAAGATGTACGATAATTACATTTATTAATCTCTAAATGACAGATTTCAATTTTGAACTATCTTTTACATTTTTGGTTTTTTACAGAATTATTATACTGGGAATTTTATGGCTTCTTAGTATTTAATAAGTTCATTTTCCTTCCCCTTTGTCAAATAACATATATACGAATTTTTTCTGAGTGAGTGTTATCATTTTCCTGCATAATATTATTCCTCTTACATCTCATATAAGTCAATAAACAATTTAAATTATTCCTTTATAAATTTGAATTTTATCTCAGTGGATTCGCTCAAAAAATTTCTAAGTCAATGTAAACAATGTAAAAAAATATCAAAAATTAATAAAAAGATGTTGATTAAGAAAACTTAGTATTTTTCAAATATCGAACTATTTGTTAAGTTATTACTTTCACCTTAAACTTTAGAAGAGGATGTAAATATGCAAAAGGTTATAATGAAGAAATATTTAATGATCAAACGATAATATGAAAACCCAACTGGGTTTTTGACTCTGACGAAGACCACTTGTTACGGTTGAAAGATCTTATAGTCTTGTTTCCCTATTTAATATTGAATATTAACTAGTGTTATATTTAAAATGTAAATGCAGGTTAAACTAGGGGATGTAGGTTGACAGCATTATTTGTGCGCTGATTGAATTTATGTTAGTTATGCCTTTTACCTGTTAACTGGTAACGAATAAGTAGTTAATCAAGTAGTTACTATTTCTATGAGGTTTATTATAATATTCACAAAAGGGGTTCTTGAGGATTTTGGTCATAAAAATTCAACTCCTGATTATATGCCGACGTTTTGCCAAAAGTTGTTTGGCATTCACAAGGCTAAAAAATAATTTATTAACGACATAAGTAAAGCAAGACAAGTACATTCCTGGAATACCAATCAACAGAAAACAAAACAAACTAACAAAAATTCAGTATCAAGAAAACCACAAAAGGATCATAAAATACCCAGTATTATTATTCATTATTTAAAAACAAACATTTGTTGTTTAAACCTAGGTTGCAGTGGCAGTCCCCACAAGGGAACACACGTATGCCAAGCATTGGCCCTTTGTGATACCACACAATGAAGATTGATTCTACAGTGGGAGTCTTAAATTTTGCCTAACTCAAATATATTTAGAGTAGGGATCTTTAACGAGTACCTGACATCGTACAGGCTAGGGACCGACGGTTTAACGTCCTTCTCCGAGGGACGACGTGCTCAGATTTATTCACCTCCCGCGTGAATAAATCGAGGGCCAGGTGAGGATTGAACCCCGGTCCTATCAGTTCAGAGGTGAGCACGTAACCACTGAGCTAGCCTGTCCCCCTTGTTTAAACCTAATGATTATCCTAATATTATATTGACCAATATCTATTGATTTATGATTACAAATGCATTAAAACAATATTCGGTAATAATAAATTCATTATCATACAAGATTTCACAATAAATATGTGAAATAAAAATCAACTTACAAACAAACCACAGTAAGAAGCCAGAAAAAAAATACTAAGATCTTTCAACCATAACAAGAGGTCTTCGTCAGCTCAGTTGAGATTTGACTCTGATGAAGACCGCTTGTTGTGGTAGGAAAGATCTTAGTCTTTTTTCTGATTTCTCTGTGTGGTTTTGACGTTCGTTATAACATGTTTCGACCATATAGTTTGCACGTATATAGGAGATTATTATGGGCTGATGAGTTTAGAATAAATATTGAATAAAAATGATACTGTGGGAACCTTACAAATATTTCAGATTGATTTTAATAAAGTTAAGTAATAATAAAAAAAATTTGAACGCGATATTTTTACCAATTTAATGTCCCTAAAGACCATTTTGACTGTTTTTTTTTTTAAGCTACGTATGCTGGGTGCACACGTACCACACACGTCTTTTAGGTACACACCCATGTGTATGGTTGGGTGTGCATCTAAAAGTTTGAGGCACGCTACAAGACACACAGTTTGATGGTTGAAACTCATATTTTACTCTGAAATGTAAATATGTCTAATTCTTTTTAAACACTTTTGCCTAATGCAAAAGCCAGGTTTTTTGGCAAAAAAATATGTTCTTAGACCAAGGATTTTCAAACTTTTTTTTTACATCATGACCCATTTTTAGCGCCAAAATTTATTCGCGACCCTTTAGAGAAAATAAAAGTAAAATTAACAACAAATAAAAAAGGGAAATTTAATATTTCGTGACCCCCGTTTAACCCTTTTGCGACCCCCAAGGGGATCGCGACCAACCGGTTGAAGAACCTTGTCTTAAACAACATTTTCTATCCCATAAACTAATAATTCTAGAGTTTTAAAACTTTTGGATAACTATTGAAGTGACAATAGCAACTCAAATTTTTTTCACAACAGCAAAGCTGGTTTTTTTAATAAAATGTAAAAAAAACAACTATGAATTATTCTAAATGCTCGAGGATAAATAAAGACATATGATTTGACGAATCAAAATGACTTTATATTCAAGTATAGTTATTCATGAATCAATGAACCAAATACTTTTTTTGTTAAAACAACATTGATGAAAAGAACCATAATTAAACATTTTATAATTTCAATAATTTTTTTTTTAAAAAATTAAACCGCTAAACGGCTAAACTGTATAACATTATGGCTAAACAAATTCATGGAAAAAAAATATATATGAAGTTAGTATAATTCAAAATGGGTTTTTCGTGGATTTGGTTTAACGAATTAAGTGCTCCTGATTATAAGGTGACGTTTCGCTAAAATCGTTCGCCATTTTTATGACTTGTTTTTTCTTTGAAGGAAAACTATTTAAGTTAGATTAAAACTTAACTTAATTAACGATTTAAGTTAAATGCATCTAACTTAAATAGATTTCCTTAAAAAAAGAAGTCTTGAAAATGCCGAACGATTTTTGGCGAAACGTCAGTTTATAATCGCGAATAAGAGGTAGTTAATCAGGAGTAGTTAATTCTTTAGACCAAATCCTTAAGAAACCCATTTTGAATTTTAATAATCAGTGGTCAAGAAGCCATATCAATATATTTTTTACATAGTCACAACAACGTAAATGTAATATTACAATTGTAGGGTAAAAATCTAATAAAATGGTCTCCACATATAAAAATTTGAATGATATAAACAACGCGTTTCGAACACGTAGTGTTCTTTCTCAGGCATTAACTAAAAAATACAATGACACCAGAGAGTTATCTATAGTACAAAGTAAATAAGTACAAAAATTAATATAAAATAAAATAAGGCAGAAAGTACGAACCTAAGGATGAGTGCCTCTGAATAAGACTGACCGGTCTTATAAGATAAGACTCCTGATTCAGAGGCACTCACCCGTAGGTTCGTACTTTCTGTCTTATTTTATTTTATATTAATTTTTGTACTTATTTACTTTGTACTATAGATAACTCTCTGGTGTCATTGTATTTTTTAGTTAATGCCTGAGGAAGAACACTACGTGTTCGAAACGCGTTGTTTATATCATTCAAATTTTTATATGTGGAGACCATTTCATTAGATTTTTACCCTACAATGAGTAAATACCACATAATAACTGATTGCACTACATTAGAAGTAATATTACCAGTTATAACTATTAAAAGAAGTATATACATTTGCACATGGAGGCAGGAGGGGAGAAATAATCCAGTAATTATACTTCCTGGCGTGAAAAATAAGTTATAAAACTTAGATTAAATTTATGAGTCACTCGAGTAATTCACACCAATAAGTATCTTGGCCACTTTCTCTATACCAATATGAAAGTGGTATGGTATAATAAATAAATTTGTTGACCTCCGAAAGGTAATATAGTTTTGAAAACTGAATACTCAATTTGAAATAATAGATAACCTGCTGTCCGATTTGTTTTAGTTTATTATGGTGATTAGTTGTAGCTGACTCACTGGATCTGCATAGTCACGCTTACGATAAAACAAAGCATATGTATGTAAATGAAGTCGTTCTTATAAGAAGAGAAATGCTTGATGGTTTTGACTTTAAGTTTATGCAGCACGCTCTTCAAATTATGAAGTATGTGAACAGGAAAAAGATAAATCCATTTAAAAACAATCCTTATATCTCTCCCAAGAAGAGTGAAATTATATATCAAAGACGTCTTTATTATGAAAACTAAAATAAAACTACCAGATATATATATATATATATAAAATTTTAATATCTAAAAGTTGTAACATGCATGTAATATTTGTATGGTGCATGTAGAATAAATGTTTATTAAAACACACACACACACACGCGCACACACACACACAACACACACACACATACACACACTCACTCACTCACACATACACACTCACACACACATACACATACTCTCTCTCTCTCTCTCTCTCTCTCTCTCTCTCTCTCTCTCTCTCTCTCTCTCTCTCAGACGGCATTCTTCAAGTATCAAAAGATTTAAAGCAACCCCGCCTTCGATATTTTTATCAGTAAATAGGCAATTTAGAGTCTAGTATGAGAGTGAAATATCTAAACGGATGATTAAAAAATTCATGTTTTTATAAATAAAATTTATGGCGTAAAAAACATCAACACATGCCTAACAGGTCATGAGATGTCTACTAAATCAAACTATAGCTTATTATAAGATAATTCATTTTAAACATTACAGATAGTTTAGTCGTTCTGTTAATACATTTTTTTGAAGATGAAATATACTGTGCTAGGTATATTAGTCATAGAGATGCCGTGATTCAGAAAACAAATTAGACTTCAAAAGGATTTTGAAGGAAACAGGAAAGCTCGTGATATGATGCAATAAACTTTGTGTTTAGAATACAATTCCCTGTATTTTGACGTCCTTCAAGAATAGTGATGAGCATACATC
>JAPFBL010000530.1:72500-242500 GCA_026182355.1 Hermatobates lingyangjiaoensis | reverse complement strand
CACTTCTTTATCTCTCTACCTGTTGGGGACTGGATTGAAATGTACTAGTGAGTTTCTACGATATCTTTTACGTGTGTTCCTTCTGTGAATCCAGTTAACTTAGTCGGAAAAATCGTTTTATTTAATTGCTTATATATATATATATATAACAGTCGTTATCAGCCTTTGGAGCGATTCACTTCTTTTCCTGAAGACGAGGACATCGAAATATAGTAGTGAGTTCAGTGGTTTCCTTTCTATGTGTTCTTTTTTAAATTCTAGTTTATATATATATATATATATATATATATAATTATTTAAAAACGTTTTGTCCGATTTAACTTCACTTAGCTTAATTCAATATTTTTCCAAACTTCGAAACCTTTTCTTCATTTCAAAGTTATTCAAATCAAAGATTAGTTCAAATCAAAGATTACTTAAGGTGTTTTTTCGTTAAGGAAGATTCTTATAAAATACTTTTTAATTGCAAATAAAATGTTATTATTAACTACTTCCCTATTTAGATTATTCTAATATTCCATTTATTCATTCTTGATATATTGCGATTACTAATGTAATAATAAGTGCTCTTCTGATAATTATTATTTTTTATGATTCTTGTTTTTTGAATAACAAAGGTAATAGGTAAAGTAATTACAATTTCAATGTCAGAGATTAAGAAGATTACTGCAATTAAAAAAAAATTGTTTTGCAAAGGGTATTCGTGCTAATCTTTTAAAATCAAAAATTGCAAAATATAAAGGATAAAAGATCGTAGTCTTTTTTTTAACGATTTTATAATTTTTTAATTTCATATTGTGATTTGATTATTGATTGTTCATGTGTTTATGTAAAATCTTGTAAAATGTAACGTGTTTATGCGAAACAAAAATATATATGTATATTATATTTATGATCTCAAACCACAATATCAAATGTAAAAACAAGTCTAAGATCTTTCAACCGTAACAAGCGATCTTCGTCAGAGTCAAAAACCCCACTAAAAAAAGGCTATATATAATATACGTATATATGTGATAAACGAATTGAGATACAGAAAGACTGATTACACTTAAAATAAACTATGATAAATAGAAAGAAACCAAGCAGTAGGATTCATTTTTCAATATTTTAACCGTTATGGCAGGGGTATTCAGGAGAAGAAGTGAACGCAATTACAGTCGAAATATTGAAAAGTGAGCCCTACTGCTACATTTCTTTCTAGGTGTCACAGTTTAAATATATATAATATATAACACAATATATATATATCTGGTTAATATTTACAGCAGCTTCTGCACTCACTAACTTTGCGCTGGTGGCCTCGATCCTTCGGGCGATTTTTCTTTCTTCTGGCTGCAGTTGCCATAACATCTGTCCTAGAGGCATCGTCAATATTTTACGAGCTTTCGACCATATAAACGTATATATATATATATATATATAGGTGTGTTTTCTAATCGGGATTCAGTCAATTTTCTTGGATAAAAAATCAAACTCTCGTTGCCAACGTTTCGGTTTTATTTAAAACCTTTTGTCATAGGCAGAAGTAAGAATTTTTTAATAAGAAAATGAAATTTTCATTATTTAAAGGAACAACAATGTTAACTGACAAAACCTTCGACTAGACTAATAAGATGACATTACAAAAATGTAACTCAAAATGTAAATAAGATAACATTTTTGTAATGTTATCTTATTAGTCTAGTCGAAGGTTTTGTCCGGTTAACATTGTTGTTCCTTTAAATAATGTAAATTTCATTTTTTTAGTTAAAAAATTCTTACTTCTGCCTATGAAAAAGGTTTTAAATAAAACCGAAACGTCGGCAACGACAGTTTGATTTTTTATTCTAGAAAATTGACCGAATCCCGATTAGATAACACACCTATTCTATCAAACGGTCGATATATTATTGAATCTGTTATATATATATATATATATTGTGTTTTCTTGACCTCAATTACTAATAAACACTTTATCTTCTTCTCGGAATTTGTTCATGGTTAATATTTGAAATCACCTTTTCACGTTTCGTCTTTATTTTAAGACATCCTCAGGGCTATAAACTAACAAAAACAATAGACATTTGTCATATCTACTTCACGTTCATTATAAAAAATTCAAAAAACATACTTAATCAAGGATAGCTTCTAATAACGACCAATAAAACCGTTATCTGTCATTGCATGTGTTGCTACCCAGCGACATATATTGAAAACACTGTTTTTTATATTACAATTAATCCATGGACATATATATATATATCAATGATCAATGTCTAAACCACAGTGGAAAATCTGAAAAATGACTAAGTTTTTTCAAAAAAAATCAAAGTCTTTGTCAGACTCAAACTGATACTGAGGTATCCATTTTTTTTTTATTTTGGTATACATTATAATTTAAAGAATAATTTGATACATTTTCCATATTGAGTTTTCCTTTATTAACTCTTTAAATAAGGTTTATAGCTTTGGGAATGTTTAAGAAACATCGATATTCAGTCGGAGAGGAAGGGTGAACTCGATAGTGTACAGTAATCACTAGTTCGCGGTTCAGTTTTCGCGGGTTGAGTGTTTGCGGAGTCCTGAAATGTTCAATTAAAAATAAAAAATATAAAAAAAATATTCAATTGTCCTTGCAGTAAAAAATAAAAATATACAATTCCTAATGAAAAAGTACAGTAGTTAGTACTAGAGAAGAAAATATACAGGATTCTTCTTGTACGATCGAGAAAGATATCAAACAACCAATGTCTTGTTAGGTCAAAATATATTCTACAACATTAAATTAAAGGTTAATAAAAGCTATTAAAAAATATTCAATAAAGACAAAAATATAAAACCATAATCAATTGTGACAAGAGAATAATAAAAATATAAAAAAATAGAAGTTGAAATTATTAAAAAAATAACCAAAGATGTTTCCTTTAATCTGATTGGCTATTTCATATCGCCCAACTTCCAACTGTAGAATACATTAAGGGTATAATTCTCTCTCTCTCTTTCTCTCTTATAGTAGGTAAAGATGTAATATTTTTTATTAATTATTTTTTATTTTTGTTTTTCATTTTGATTTACAACACAGTACAGTATTTAGTAAGGTCAGGATTCTCTCTCTGTTGGAAAGGTCGTTGTTTGAGCTTTAGAGGCCTTTATAAAGGCGCGTCCATTATTCGCGGATTTTCGCTTTTCGTGGATGTCTTCGGTCCCCATTACCCGCGAAAAGTGAGGGGAGTACTGTATATACTACTCAGGGCTGCCAGAGTTGTTACTTTTGGTAACAAATTGTTACTTTTTACTTGCAAAATTTAAATTTGTTACTTTTGTTACGACGCTTCCAAAAGTTGTTACTATTTGAACAACCAATCATGAAATAGTAATAAAATGTTGCAATATTACAGTAATGACTATTAAAATACTGTTTAATCATATTCTGTATCAGTATAAATAAGGTTTTGTTTTGTGCGCAGCGAACGGTGTGTGCGTGCAACTGCATTACTGTACCTACCGTCATTAGGTCAGTGCCAGTTTATGCCAGACATCAGTGAAGTGAACACGCGTCAATCTAATTCCAGTGATTATCTGCTTTTTGTTACCCTTATTTGACAATGAGTTCTTCTAGAAATTTATCCAACGATGAGAGTAAGAAAGAAAGTACACCAGTAAAGAAAAAAGTTAAGTATAACAAAAGTTACAATCGAAAATTAAGGAAAGATTGGCTGGAAGATGAACGATTTGCAGCTTGGATTGAAGTGAGTAAACTGAATGAAAACAAAGCATTTTGTAAATTTTGTAAAACTGAAATTTCTGGTGGGATTACACAAGTTGAAAGGCATGCTGAAACAGATAAACACAAAAAAAAATATTTGTTGCGTTAATAAACGATGAAGAGCTGTTGACGCTAATGCGTACAGAAAATTTATATACTAAGAATACAGAGGCTGCTGGTGATGATACTACTTTCTAGACTGTAAAAGTTAAAAAACGCACGTTTTATCGGATACTTTAAACAGTAAGTAAATAAATATAAGTTCAAATTAGTTAGAATGAACTTTATTTCATATTCATATGTCATTTTGTGAATTTGTTACTTTTTCAAGTGATTTGTTACCTTTTGAAATTGGAATTGTTACTATTGGCAAAATCCTTCTGGCAGCCCTGATCTACTATCTCCCGACCTCCCACTCCAAACATACTTTCGTCTCATTCTGCTAACTTGTCTTATCATAATTTTATTCTATTTTTAGATCTAACCTTATTTAATACTGTTTCATCATATGTTTTGCTATTTTTTTTATATATTCTTCTCGATTTTATCTTTTGTTTTTCTATTTTTGCTGAATCATGGACCAAGAATTACCTGATGAGGGTTACTGCTGAAAGCGTCTTAAATCAGTTGACACTTGAAGATCAACAGTATCAAAAGAAAAAAGAAATTAAAAAGAAATATGTTTCGGGTAATACAAAAAATATGGTTTCGGGTAATAAAAAAAAAGAGAATATGGTTTCGGGTAATACAAAAAATATGGTTTCGGGTAATAAAAAAAAAGAGAATATGGTTTCGGGTAATACAAGAAATATGGTTTCGGGTAATAAAAAAAAAGAGAATATGGTTTCGGGTAATAAAAAAAAATGTTTCGGATAATTCAAAAATATGGTTTCGGGTAATAAAAAAATATTTTTGGGTTAATACAAATAATATGGTTTCGGGTAATGCAAAAAATGTTTCAGATAATATATATATGTTTAGGGTAATACAAAAATATGGTTTCAGGTAATACAAAATGAAAAGGTTTCGGGTAATGCAAAAAATATGTGTCGGATAATACAAAAAATATGGTTTCGGCAAGAAATATTGGAGATTCATGTAAATGTGGGAGTTTCCATAAAGTCGGCAGATAAAATATTGAAGTTAGATTTAATTCTTTCTGGCAAGTTAACAGTTATATTTTGCAGTAATACCGATCAAACAGAAAGCCGGTAAACAGCTGACGTTATCACTCGCTAAGGGATCGGTTTGAACCAGTGTTTCCCAAAGTGGGCGATACCGCCCCCCTGGGGGCGGTGCTTTGATATCGGGGGGGGGGGGGGGGGGGGGAATGCAAAAAAGAGCGGAGATTCTATTTCCTTAAATTTAAAATGTTCATGGAATATAATTTCTAAATTTAAGTGAAAACACGATATGTAAACTTCTAGGAAACGGTTTCTTAAAATTATTTATTTTGATAATTCATTTTTATGTTAAAAGTATATTCTCATCTAAGTTTCATCTCTTGTGTATTAATTCTTTTGCATAAATATGCTATGAAACAATACATCTATTGGATTCTAAATAAATATTCGATTAGTAATTATTTTAATTTAATTATTAAAATGTTACTCATTTGGTTATTTAGTCTAGGAATCTGATTATTATTCAAGGGTGTTGAATTTATGGTCAAGGTTTATGGACCCAAGGGGACGGTCACTCGAAAAAGTTTGGGAAACGCTGGTTTAAACAATAAAAAATTGAATGAATGAGATACTCATAGCAATGCTACTTAGTAAATACATAAAAAATCAGAAAATGCTTCACAGAGAAGATGATTTCTGTTCTGTTAACTATAGAAGTAAAATAGCGATTCAGATCAATGTTTATTAAGTGTGTTGATATTGGTGGCTTTATCAGATCGAGCGGGTGTGTTTATGAAGTGAAATATTTTATTCAGTACTGTATGTTGTTATTCAGTCAAGTATGTTCTGAATTAGTCGCTTGAGTGAGCTAGTGTAGTGCATAACAGTAACAATTTCTGGGTCAATGCAACAGAAGGAGTAGTAACAAAAACATACTTCAATAATGTATATACAAGAAATAAAGTTGAACTGAATCATACGTACAAAACTACCATGGTACTAACCGGCCATGGTAGAAACAGGTCGTATTTGTACAGATTTGGGCATATCGACTCCCCTCACTGTCCGTGCATGAAAGGAGAGCAGACCTTTGAACACCTCGTATTCAACTGCGCAACGTGGGAAAATTATAGAGAACGGTTCAAAACGAAAATTATCCTACAAGGAGGAGCATGGCCGGAAGAAAAAGAACAGTTAATCAACAAATATAGCAGAGACTTCTTCACTTTTATAAATAATCTACCTATTGGAGACTTGGATCTTATATAAATATTGTTAAACAAACATTGTTAGTTAAAAAAAAAATATATATATTTTAAGAAATGTAAATTTTAAATATTATAATATTGTATATGTGTATATATGTATGCTGTGGGTATAAGTATATATATGTATATATGCGTGTGTATGTGTGTATATATATATTATTAATTGAATATATTATAAGAACATGTAAATTAACACTATATAATGTAATAATTAAGTTGTAAATGTATGTAACTTTTGTGTAAACCTGTAATCAATATGGGAACAGGTTAAAGGAAAAATAAACTCCCTCATGGTAGGGTTACTACCCGTGAGGAATATAAAAAAAAAAAAAAAAAAAAAAAACAGTAACCTCGTTATTTTATATAAACTGTTCGGTTTCGTTTTAGTTCGTATAAATTGTTTGGGGTTTTTCTTTCTCCAAAATATCATACTTGCTTCAGTTCATTTGTTTTTACTTATTTACTTCTACACGCTCTATTCATTAATTTACTACAATGTATTAAAAAAATGTTTTTTTATGGTCCTTGTAATTCGATTGAATAGAATTTATAATCATAATAGTAATTGTTGCTAAAATTATTATTATCATCGTATAGGCTCGAGACCGACGGCTTAACGTCTTCTCCGAGGGATGAAATGCTCAGATTTATTCACCTTTTGCGTGAATAAATCGAGAGCATTTAAGTCCCAGAGTGGGTATTGAACCCCGGACCTACCATTCCAGAGGCGAGCAAGTCGCTAACCTGGCCTAACTTCTGAGTTTCACTTTTTAGAACATTTTTTCTTCTTTTTTAGTTTCAATTATAATTGTTGCTAAAATTATTATTATTATCGTCATATTTATCATCAATATAAAGTTATTTTAAAATATTAATTCTACGGATATAAATTTCAATCTTCGCTGTTATGTCTGGTTGGTTTGTTGTCTTCACTTGTCAGTGTACAGTGAGTGTCTTTATTGTCAATGTGTGAAAGGACTATTAATCAATTGTCTAGTTTTAATAAAAACTAACAATAGTTTATTTATCCTCCTTTCCCGAAACACTTCCACATTACACGGATACAAAATGATTCTACATTTAAAATATATTTGAATAAATAATATTTTAATAATTATTTATGATAATATTCTAATAAAGTTATTTTCAAAGCATTCTAATTGGAATACTTGACTAATGTTATATATACTATTTAAGTATAATTTGAGTCCAATTCGCTTTATTTACTCTTATTATTTTTATTTTCTTTAATTTGAAATCATGATGATAATGATTAATATTATTCGATTTTTAATAAAGGAACGACATTTAAGTATCTAATTAACTAGTGTTTTAGATTTTGAATAATTATTATGTTACATCAGTATTTTACTTTATGAAGCAATTTTAAATAGCTTTCTTGATAAATGATAAACAGTGATTCTCTTAGATTTCAAAATAAATAATTCTGTTTTTTTTAACAATTTCATAAATCAAACGTTTAAATAATTTAAAACCCAATTATGGTTTAAGGTAGTATAAATATATTTTTCGTTTTTATTTGTTTTGAGCTGTAACTTTCTTTCTAAATAAAATCAGAATTAGTAGTTGGTGTCTGCTTTTTTGTCCTTTTTTTTTAAAGTGATTAGAAATATTTCACTACATTAAACTTTAATTAAAATTAGCTTTGGTTTCCTTGAAATATGATTCAGAGATATCAAAATTAAACAAATATCCTTTTAGCCTAAAGGAAACAAAAAGGCACTATTAGTAATATTTCAGAGTAGATTTCAAAATTATTATTGTTAGATAATAATATTGAATTCATTTTAAAATATTTGTTTATAATAATATTTATTGTAATAAATATTATAATCAATATATATTATAATAGCCATATTATATATATATTTAATATATTATAATAGATCGTATATTAATTGTATATTATATTGTTAAATAACGCCCCATATTTGACTTGTATCTATTTCTTATATAATTTCTCCAGTTTCCGGAATTCCTTCCTCGTCTCTTCATTAAAACTATAAAGCTTATCACCAATGTTACTAGTCGACACGTTTCGAATGTACCACATTCATTATCAGAATAATAATGAGAAAATATGTTTATTTTATATGTTTAAATGAAGTACTGCTTCTAACATTTACAAATAATTGTATATTAGTATACTTTGGGAGCAGACCTTCTTTTAAACGCATTACGTTAAATGACTTGCTTATTTCCAATCTTGTATGATTCCTACATACCTCCTCTAATTGTCTTACATGATTTTTCCACTTCTTTAACATAGAAGACTCATAGAATTGGCAACATGTAAACCAATTCTCCAAATTGTATAAAATATATGTTTAATATATTATAATAAAAATTATAATATTATAAAGATTGTAATCTTTTAGCAAGAACAGCTACAGTAGTTAGTAAAGAAAGGAACTTCTTGTATGTCATTAAATGAAATGAAATACTCATTTAAAAATATTTTCAATTAATTTATCATCAATTATTCATAAATCATTTTCGGATAATTTATTTCGAGAAAACTTATAATTTTCTGTTCGACTATTAAACTGAATAATCCAACATTTCATTTCATTTCATTAACAAGGCAAACAGAAAATCAACACTATGAAAAAAATATTAACAGTTTCTTAATTTTTGTTAATATATTAGTAACATAAGTTAGAAAACTTATGAACTCTCTTAAATTATGGCTACAATCAGTTACAGTATAATTATGAATTCAATATTTCATTTAATGATTTTCTTAATCATATAGTCAACGCGTGTTGCTAATTTTACAAATCATGTTAGTTTTTTTTGGAGTTTTGTATACACCGAAATGTAAATTGAACATTTTGATATAGTATTGTTTCAAAATATTGTTATTTATATTCTATGTCAAATCTATTGTCATTTCTCTGAAATAACA
Organism: Hermatobates lingyangjiaoensis; assembly: GCA_026182355.1. Taxonomy (NCBI): domain Eukaryota; kingdom Metazoa; phylum Arthropoda; class Insecta; order Hemiptera; family Hermatobatidae; genus Hermatobates; species Hermatobates lingyangjiaoensis. The sequence continues at coordinate 233,431 of JAPFBL010000530.1, read as the reverse complement.
TGACATAACATAATAACATATATTATATTATGACAATGATTAATTTTTTGGTATAATGATGAAAATAGAGAGAGCTGATTAAGAGTCTTCTTAAATATTAAATTTATAGTCAATAAGTTTAATAATACGTTTAGTTTTAGTAAAAATGAATCTAGACCAGTGCATCTCAAACGGTGGGCTCCTGAGCATTGGTGCACTCTGGAAAGTAGTCAGGTGTGCCCCAAGGTGACGAAAGGTTTTTTATATAACAAATTTACATTTTAAAAATTTACACCATATTAATTTAGTTTAGAAACACCAAGTACATAGTTGGTTATCAAGGTTAAGTCAAGTCTCCACCATTTTATATTTTGGTGTAAGAAGATTTAAAAGTCATCAAAATCGTAAGAATGCGAGATATTTTAATAAATATTTTCTTCTCATTACCTCTTAAAATAATAAACCCAACATTACAGTAAGAAAAAGTAAAAAAACTATCCGCTAGCTGTCAACCCTCTTTGAAGAGGCTATTGCCCTCGTGACGAAAGTATCAAGTTTGAAGAGACCGTTACTAATGTTTATAATATTCGATCTATTTGATTGATTGTTATTTCACGTGTTTATGTGAAATCTTTTTATACTATATTACACATAATATATTATAATATTCTACAAGATTGATTATGCATAAATTGCTTATGTACTATCAACAAAGGAAAACTACAGACACACGGCTGTAGGGATGAATCGACGATACCTGCTGTCCAAAGTTCAGAACTACACGAACGTTTGACCTTGAGATCAGACGAAACAAAAATGGTAGTAGCCGATTTGTTCCGAACTTAGCCGAGCCACAGACGCCCACCGACTCCCGGTATATAACAAAATATTCAAGAACGAATTATTTTTTGTTGTTTTTCATACTGTTATTGTTTTACAGACTACTAAAAAAAACTATCTTAAGAATAAAATACCTTAAGGTTCAGTTGATGCTAAATTAAAAATACAAATAGATCGCGTGTTTTGCTTTATATTTTATTTTTAGGGTAAATAAAATTTATTTAAAATAAATTATTATTTTAAAGTTCTTCGAAATTTATTTTTTTTTATTTAAAGCCATGTCGCAGGCCGAATTGACTACCTCTACGAGCTGCTCGTGGCCCATGGGCCGTACTTTGCCCATCACTGTACTAATACATTAAGCATACACCTTCTTATTCTCTCATCTACCTAAACACACACTCATAGTAACCATCGAAAAAAAAACGTCAGAAATGAACTTTGGGTATCTCAAAAAATGTAAATTTGTCAAAATCTCGAGATCTAATTCTTTATGTTTGCTATACTTTTTTAATAGTAAAGTAAAAAGTATTATATATATTGTTAACATTTTTATTCTACGTTCTATGTTCCCATTTTTAAAACGCTCAAGAAAAAACCATTTCACGAAAACCAACGCTACGGACAAACAAATGACTGTGGCGAGTTCAGATTCATACTGGAGGCGCATCACACGTGCACCTGACGCTACTCAAGACCACGCGTCTCCAGCGTTGCCAGATCGAAAGCGACGTTGCCAGTCTCACTACTTTATTTACACACCTCGTATTTGTATTATGTGGAAAAATTACTTTAAATATTGATTCAATAATGTATTAATATTTTGATTTTAATAAAAGTTTGCCTAAATAATAATTTTGAATTTGTTATTTCTTTTGAAGTTTGTAAATCATGAGAGATGTGATGTTGTTTCAGTCTGTTTTATTGGATGAGGAGGGAGATAGGAACGATGTACTTAGACAGAAGAGGACGGGAGGCAAGCAATATATATATGACTTTGCCTTCGGGGAGAACTCAACTCAGGTCTGTATTCTTACTTCTTAATAATATTAGAATTAGTAATAATACAATCCGTCATACCTTGTAAAGTCCTAGAAAAGCTCGACCGGTTTTGGGTCCGTCTGGATCCCATCTTCAAGAGCACCTAACTGACTGTGAATGTTATTTTCCTATAACCTACCTATATTAGGTTACCTATACCTATATATAACCTACCTAACCTCAGTGGAATTAACCCATTAACTATATTTTTAATAATACTCTACAGACTTCTTTAAAACATTATGATCCTTGAACCTACATCATATTTAGATATAGTGGGTCTAAAAAGTTCTAATTAGTGGGAGTAAACATCTCAAAAGTGCGACTTAGGAAGCGAAGAAGACTGTCTTGAAGAAGGAGAAAGGAAGTCACTTTCTCCCGAAAGGTAGGGAGCCTGAATGGGCATTATCAATAACAGTTTGTGTAGATTCTGCAAAGAAGAGGAAGAAACACCGCTGCACCTGCTGGCTAACTGTCAGGCAATTTTGCTACACAGAGGTAGGTGCTTCAGGACACTCAACAAAATCATGGAAAAACTATACCGCTGGACCCAGTAAAAGTGCTGAGCTGCTTCGAAGCGTTGAAGCTAACTGCTGGGGTACTTTAGTACAGAAGAGGGGAAGTACAATAGTTTTTTTTAAGACGCAGTGATATAGTCACCCTCAAATAATAATAATAATAATAATAATATACTATTCAAGACGACTTGTTTTGATCGTATGGTTTTCCAAAAAAACACCTTCCAAAGAAACAATATTTTTTTTTGTTTATTCAAAGATTTATTAACTATTAGCAGATGTAACGCCATTGACGGGTATTTTATAAAAAAAATTGAGAGATGATACGTGATATTCCAAAATATATATATAGTCATTGGCTTAGTTCCACTGAGGTTAGTAATATTAGAATTATTAGTAATAATATCCGTCATACCTCGTAAAGTTTCTGTAGAGCTCGAGCGGTTTCGGGTTCGTCTGGTTCCCATCTTCAAGAGCAACTGACTGTATTTTATTTTATTTGTTCTTGTAACCAACCTAAACTTGTTATCTACATTGTGGAATCAGTGTTGTCTGTATAGTTAAATTTTGGTTTGCATGTTTGTTTAATTCTTATATTTTTTCTCTTTTATTTCTTTTTTCATTATCTATTTCGAGTTCTTTGTGTCTTCGTTTGACTGGTAGTAGAGGTTTTGTTAAAGTGTCTGTTTGATGGTTTGTCTGTTCATTTATTATGTTGTCGGTCATTTTATATTTAAATATTTTTATTTCTTCTTTTATGTATAAATATATTAGAAATATATAAAAATGATCGACAACATAATAAATGAACAGACAAACCATCAAACAGGCACTTTAATAAAACCTCTACTAACATTCAAACGAAAACACAATGAACTGGAAATGGATAATGAAATAAGAAATAAAAGAAAAAAATGTAACAATTAAACAAACATGCAAACCAAAATTTAACTATACAGACAATACTGATTCCACAATGTAGAAAAAATAAAGTTGCTCTTGAAGATGGCAACCAGACGGACCCAAAACCGGTCGAGCTCTACAGAAACTTTACGAGGTATGACGGACATTATTACTAATAATTCTAATATTTCAAAATATATTGTAATAAAAATGTGAAATGAGAAACAAAGGAGTTTTTCTTAACTCTGTCTGTGAGGTTGTGAGCTCGACTCTGGTGACACTTGATATTTTTTGTCATGTTATTGACCGAAAGGTCACAGGGCATGCTTATGAATCAAAACAGGTATTCTAAAATATTATTACAAATTATAGAATAAATAGAAAATATAATTATTAGTACAATTCATAACTGTCATTAGAACTGGAGTTTCTTTTACTTTTTGCAGCTTTAGATACTTACCTTGAATTTGATTTTATTCTGAGCGTACTTCTTATTTAGTACGCGGATAGTTAAGACTCACTTTTTTTAAAGAGAGTAAATTATAATAAATGCAAACGAAATTTAAATCAACTTCCAATTTCCAATCCATTCAAATCTTGGCTTTTAAGTTAGACATGCACAAATCTACTGTCAAAGTTTCAGCTTGCTATGACTTATGGTGGCTGAGTTTGCTTGTGTCAAAATTTTTCGACACATCAACAGACATAGTGAATTTTTTTAAGGATTGATTCGGTTTCTCTATTGTATAAAACATAAAGATAACTTGAATAGATAGTTCTAAGCAATTTACAGATGCTTAAATCTAATATATGAACTACATCTAAAAACATATGTGATTCATATATTAGATACGAATAAATGTGATTGTCTTCATTTCTTGCATTAATTTTTTTAGGGTTACTCAAAAAAAAAAATGATTTATGTAAATTGTAACAGCAGTTTCATTGATACTCCGTCAAATATGTTAATATTTCAACAGTGAGGTTAGCTCAGTGATAACGTGCTCACCTCTGGACTGGTAGGTCCGGGGTTCAATACCCACCTGGCCTTCGACTTATTCACGTGGGTGGTGAATAAATCTGAGTACGTCAAACCTCGGAGAGGACGTAAAGCCGTCGGTCTCGAACCTGTACTCGTTAAAGATCTCTACACTATATACACTTAAAAGCAACAAAAGTCTCCACACAAATGAAGTTTTATTCAACGGGTTTCACTTAAGAAACCCGTAACTATACACTTATACTTGTATAACTATACTTAGTTATTCACTTAAGTTAGGCAAAATTTATGATTCAATCTAGAATCAATCTGCATTGTCTGGTATCACAAAAAGGGCTAATTTCCTACTATGTATGTTCCCTTGTTGGGTTTGCACTGCAACCTAACCAAACCTAAATATGAATTTAAAGAATCAATATGGTTATTCATATTTATATCGTAAATGCGTATTTTTTTTTGTTTTGATTTCAACTCGGTGTTCACAGGATGAAGTATATCAAGCAACGACGAAAGGTCTTGTCAGAGATGTTCTCCTGGGATATAACGCAACAGTGTTTGCGTATGGAGCGACAGGGGCGGGAAAAACCACACAATGCTGGGTTCGAGTTCCCAGCCTGGGATTATGGTGCGTGCCTTGGACGATCTTTTTACCTCCATCCAGAGCCACGAGTCTCAGTATCAGGTCTGACAACCCTTTTCAATAACAAATATTTTATTATTTGGAGTCAGCAAAAATTGACAACTCCAGTATAAGGACCTTCAAATTTTTTTATCCCTCATTGAAAACAATTTGGATTTTTTTTTTAGATAAATCTATTTTTAGTTCCATAATGATCCCAACTCGTTTCAAATTTCTAGAGTTAGTAGTGTTGGAGACAAAGTAGTCCTTTTTCATATTTATTTGAAATAATAAGACACATGTATATTACAGAGCCAATTTTTGTGGAAAACATGAATTTGATTCATGTGTGGGGCACTGATAACTATTTATTGTGTTTTGTGTACATGTTTACAACAGAAGTTATCCAATATAACATTATTACATGGATCCCCACACAGAATGCAAAGTCTCTACCTATAACGAGATCTGGACAGATCGTCGGCGGCAAAACTGAAAAGCAGATGGTAAACTATGCGATGAAGTGTAGAATCGAATTAAGAAGTGGCGAAGAAACACAAGGCATGGCGAGTTGATCGAGAGAACAGGGAGAGACGTTTCCAACAGGTAAAGATGGCGACAACCAGCAAGTTCTCAAGAACAGCTGGTCCTTTTAACTTACTTGCTCAGTGTTCCACTACATCACACCTCCCCCAGCGGAGAAGTTAACCTTCGAAGCGTCAAAACGAACGAGCCGTCCGGAGCGAGTAACTCGAGGTGGTGGATCGTCCGTTGGCTTCATCGAGGCGTTGGTTGAATTGTCAGGTGTTCGATGGGCCTGGAGGCGAGTTACCAGGTGTTGAGTTGACCTGGAGGCGAGTTACCAGGCGTTGAGTTGACCTGGAGGCGAGTTACCAGGCGTTGAGTTGACCTGGAGGCGAGTTACCAGGCGTTGAGTTGACCTGGAGGCGAGTTACCAGGCGTTGAGTTGACCTGGAGGCGAGTTACCAGGCGTTGAGTTGACCTGGAGGCGAGTTACTAGGCGTTGAGTTGACCTGGAGGCGAGTTACCAGGCGTTGAGTTGACCTGGAGGCGAGTTACCAGGCGTTCTGGTCTGGTCTGGTCTGGAGGTGTGTTACTAGACGTTTGATTGGCCTCAGCCTGCAGGAACCAAAACTGGGGGCGACTTTTCCAGAACTGCGGCTGTTTGACGCCCAACCTACCGACTGCTGGAGGAACCGAAGTTGCTGTACAAGTTGAATCAATCATTGCAATTAGTTACACCAGTTCGATTATCGGGCGGAAACACCAATTATGTGGGGCACTGATAACTATTTATTGTGTTTTGTGTACATGTTTACAACAGAAGTTATCCAATATAACATTATTACATGGATCCCCACACAGAATGCAAAGTCTCTACCTATAACGAGATCTGGACAGATCGTCGGCGGCAAAACTGAAAAGCAGATGGTAAACTATGCGATGAAGTGTAGAATCGAATTAAGAAGTGGCGAAGAAACACAAGGCATGGCGAGTTGATCGAGAGAACAGGGAGAGACGTTTCCAACAGGTAAAGATGGCGACAACCAGCAAGTTCTCAAGAACAGCTGGTCCTTTTAACTTACTTGCTCAGTGTTCCACTACACATGAATCGATGTGTTCTATGGTGTTTTAACAACTTTTGTTTAACCACCCACAGTCTTCACCAAAAAAATATTTAAAAAAAAGGGGAATTTTTTGGGTCTCAACATTTGTAAACCTGTCAAAATATTGAAATATTTGTTTTTCAATATATTCTACTTTACTTAACAAGATTTCACGTAAACACGTGAAATAACAATCAATTATCAAACCAAAATATGAAATGGAAAAAAAAAGACTAAGATCTTACAACCACAAGAAGCACTTACAACAGCAACCAAGTAAGAGACAGGAACCATAAGAAAATTGGAGACTGTAAGTGTGTTCTATTAATTTCTCTGTGTTTCTATTTCTATATTGAACTATATTTGTCCATTTTGGATCGTATTTCCAACGAAAAAGTGTATATATATATCATTAGTTGTGCAATCCGTAATTGTGTGGTATTTACTCATTCTGAGGTAAAATGGATAAACCAACAAAAGTCTCCACACAAATGATCATTTGTGTGGAGACTTTTGTTGGTTTATCCATTTTACCTCAGAATGAGTATATATATATATATATGAAAGAGTTAGACGTATATGTGGAATATTACAGCAACCAAACGTTGTCCTCTTAACTACCACTGATGTAAGCTGCTGACACATCTGTTTAGAAGGAATGGTGCAGACAACTGAACATTTTATATAAATACTGTGTAATTGCGATTAAGAGGTTAAAAATTGTTGGCAAATATACCTGAAACCATTATATGTAGAGGTAATTTTTTTGAAGACAATTATAAAGTTAATTAAATAATTTAATTTCTGAAACCTTATTTTGAAAACTAAACTGGGAAGCTTAATGGGACAGATATCACCGTATTGGGTAGGAGTAGTATGAAACTCAGGCCTTTGATTTAATAACAATAATTAAATGCCAGTTTGTTCAACACCAGCGGTTGGCAAGCCTTTTAGACTACTATGCCATTTCGAGGGTGTCAAAAAGGCATACTAGGCCGGAGAAAAAAAGGTTTCCAAGAAAAGATAAATTTATTAAAATATACGACACGATCAATTGGAAATATTTTGCTTATTTAATGCAAGCTTGCTGGGTTTCTCCTTTTATTTTTCATGTCTTCGTCTAACGTCATTAGCGACTCCTTACAAAAATTTCCTCTTTATTCATATCCTTTTTAATTTTATGCAGTGTCATTCCAATGATTCAACGAAATGTGTTAATCTACTGGGAGGAAATCAATAAATCTTTATGATCCCTGAAGAGAGAGTTGTTTGAACATTCTTCTTCTCTGAGTTCTATTAAATCTTTCCACAATTGAGAAATATTCATGGTGGAAAATGTCCTCTAGTTTATTATATTGTTCTTTCGGTAAACTTTCTGATAGAACAATAAATCCCTCAATCTTGTAATCCCGAAAGCCGAGAGGGCGGGGACATTTTAAAAAGGACGCATAGGGCTGGCACATACAGAATTTTTAATGTTTTTTTTGTCGCTTGCTTTTAGCGCAATTATTTCTGGGAAAACTGCTACAAATCACTTAGACCGAATGCAGTTAAAAAAAAAAAAAAAATCAAAGAGCTGTTAGGCCTGACTGGAATACTGGATAGGCCGTATCCGGCCCATAGGCCGGAGTTTAGCCGCCCCCTGTTCTAAATCAATGATTGTAAGCATGTTATAAGTTATGAAATAGATGGTCAATTATTATTATAGTCAATAGGAGTTTACATATATCCTAGCCATATGATGACCTATATTTCATCATATAGCTACGTTAAAACAAATGAAATTATTATTGATATTTATGAGTTTAAAATAACTTCTATACGATAGATACAATAAAATAATTGCGAAACTCAATTGATTACGAACAAGTTTGATGTAATATTTATTTCTTATAACTTTGAGAGTAACTTACTCTAAATTTTTAATCGTGTTATTTTAAGTTTAATTTTGAACCAAAAGAATTTTGATGTAATATTTACTTCTTATAACTTTGAGAGTAACTTACTCTAAATTTTTAATCGTGTTATTTTAAGTTTAATTTTGAACCAAAAGGATTTTTCGAACACTTAATCTTATAGCTCTATATATTATAGTAAATGATCAAACCACAATAAGAATGGGAAAACAAGACTAAGATCTTTCAACCATAACAAGCGGTCTTCGTCACAGTCAAAAACCCAGTTGGGTTTTATTCCAAAGTCAGTTGGGTTTTTGACTCTGACGAAGACCGCTTGTTACGGTTGAAAGATCTTAGTCTTGTTTTCCCATTTCTTATTGTGGTTTGATCATTGATTGTTGTTTCACGTGTTTATGTGAAATCTTTTTATATTATAGTAATTGAAATTATATGCATATTTTATAAAAAAAATATATAAATTGCTATTTGTTATATTAATTTACCTTTTGTAGGTGACAATGTCTTACTTGGAATTATACAATGAGAATATTAGAGACCTACTAAACCCAACAAGTGGATTCTTAGATCTTCGAGAAGACTCCAGCACAAGTAGAAATGTTACAGTGGCTGGACTCACAGAAGTTAATGCTAGCTCTACCAGAGAAGTACATTCAATTTTATTGAATAAAAATATATATATACGATATGTTTCATCATACTCATCTTAAACCGAAACCGAAACACCTTAAAACAGAATATTCATCCTGGACTAATGCATCACCCCTTAGACTTGTCGGATTTCTTTACATTTAAATACATGCATATTGTTAGTGCTACAGGGGTTAGTAAATAAGATATCATTAACAACCGTCATACCTCGTCTATCGCTGGTGAAGTCGTCCGACCGGTTTCGCTATGGCTGCATCATCAATGGGACTAACATTACCTTCAAAAATCACGGATATAAATACCTATTTTAACTCAATGGTGCCAATATATATGTCTAAATTTCCTATCTAACTGTTTTATTTTATTTTATTTTGTTTAATCTGTTTTTTGTCTTTTACAATTTAAGTCGCCTCTGTCCTGTCCATCCTGTCGCCTTTTCATGTTTTTTATTGGTTTAAATATTATGTCCGCCTGGTGCTTGATTTGTTCGTTTATATGAAATGGAAATATATAAACACAAAAACACTGATAACCTAATAACCGAAAAAATCAAGCACCATGCAGACATAATATTTAAACCAATAAAAAACATGAAAAGACGACAGGATGGTCAGGACAGAGGCGACTTAAATTTAAAAAAACAAAAAACAGATTAAACAAAATAAAATAAAATAAAACAGTTAGTTAGGAAATTTAGACATGTATTGGCACCATTCAGTTAAAATAGGTATTTATATCCGTGATTTTTGAAGGTAATGTTAGTCCCATTGATGATGCAGCCATTGCGAAACCGGTCGGGCGACTTCACCAGCGATAGACGAGGTATGATGGTTGATAATGATATCTTATTTACATTTATTTATATTTACATAGAAATTCTATCTTAGATATTTCTATATATACATTTGTAAAGGTCATTAATGAACTTAAAATCTGAAGTTGAATTTAGTTACAACATTGGCATGGACAGTATGACAGCAATGGCTGTGGTCAATGCGAGTCCGATGAGTTTCAGGCTATTAGTTTAAAGAATTTTTATGAGATGCGGTATTCATTACTGATTTCACGATTCTTATGACTAAATATTTTAAAGGAATGATACATATTGGTTTAAATAAGGAGGAGGAAAAAGATAGTTGTGTATATAGGATACCTTGATCTGATTGTCAAATGTCTTATATTTGACAGACGAGTAAAGGTCTCTTTACAAGAGTAAAACAACACCAATATTCAATAAGACGGGAAGATGAAAAGAGTTCCCTGTTCTTACAAGCAAGGAACAAAAATCATATAATAAATGTGGAGCAAAGGAATTAATTTTTGTGCCTTCAAAAAGAAAGAGAAATATTACTAAAAGTGCACTTAAAAAAAACTTCTAAGAAAATTTAATGGCCAATAATCTGGAACTTTACAAACTGGATGAAATATTGATAAAAGAAATAGGTAAGCAGATCAAGACTCCTTCAATTGGGAGAGGTGAATTGTACATGCCCCACAGTTTAAATCGCTGTCCGCCATACCCCCACCCTACCTCTTGTAGTCTGATAAGAACATGTGACGTCATACGTGGCACTGACGTCACGTGACATGACGTCAGGTGCCATTGGTGACGTCACGATCAGACTACAAGAAGTAGAGAAAGCCTGAGCTAATTTCACAGAGTAATTTGAAAAAATGATAGACTTACTGTGAGCAGAATCAGCAGCAGCAGCAGAGTCATGCCCCTACCACAATTACCGCCTGTTACACAATCACAATCTTTCAATGGGCTCATGTGCATCAGAAAAGTAATTAAGAGGGAAGCCTCTAAGAGTTTCGGCTCTGCAGCCAACCTCTGAATTACTGTTCTGTTGTAACTTCTACGAATCAACCAAAAAATCATCACCTTCCTGGAGATCAGGCCTCTGGAGGAAGTTTTCGTACAGAGAAACAATGTGTTCAAAGGATGCCATTAGACTGATTTAACTAACACAAGACGGGGTAAGTGTGGGGCGTATTTTAGACCGAACACAGAAAAAGAACAAAGGAGCCCACAAAGGGACCGAGATAAGACAAAAGCCGATAAGGACAAGACATCCAATACCTAGAAGGAGAGATAGTATTGCCTTACCACTTGAAAAACCTTAAAACGTGTAAATTCATGACTAATAATATTGAAGTCAAATAACAAGTATAATTATTTTCTATTGGATCATTTTTTATTAGGAATAATACAATTCAATGTACAATTACAATTCAATTTCATAATTTTATGTTCTTCATTACGAGATTATTCGCACTATTTTGCAAACATATCTCAATAAAATGAATTGAAACTAACAAATTGGGAATGTAAACTAGTACAATAAATTCATTTAAAAAAAATAATTGATGTATACTTAAGTCAACTTTATGATAGTTAGCTTATTATCAAATTTATGCAAACAATTGCTTGATTCAAATTTTTCAAAAATCATTTTACAAATTAAGATGAAAATAGAGTATCTAGCATATACATTGCAGTATATACAATAATGACATTTAAAATATTAGTTATAGTAGTCGCAGTTTATTCTACCAATACAAGGGTACATTTTACTAACGGTAGTTTAGCAATTCAATATGCTACGCTATGTTAATCGTAAATATCATTATCATTAGCGTGATATTTTTACCTATCTCTAATATATGGTTATCTAGACCACATAGATGTTTTAAGAATGTTTTTATTCCTTTCATGATTAAAGGAAACGTCTGGAAATTAGGAGATAGTGATTTTAGAAAGAGAAACCATGTATATTTCCACCAATATTAGAATATATGCCCAAGGTACCAATAATTTAAAGATGGTACTTATTGGTTAACGGGAAACCACTCTTCTAAAGACAGTCATTAAATCAAAACAAAATCGCTTTATTATTATACAAAATAACAATCCTAGCATCTGTAAACAATAAAATGTTACTTTTTTGCTATTCATTTATTGATATTTTAGTATTTTCTTTGTTAAAGCCTTCCGCAATGAATAATATAATAATGTACCTTAAAAATAATTGTCTATTAGGAATTATCGAATGTGTTCGCAAATTCATTTTATTGTACCCTACAGGATATCTTAAACATAAAAACGAAAGTCTGCATGGGTAGTGAGACTTTATATCCTAGGATGAAAAATAATTTTAATCACTTTACGACCTTGTTTTACCTTTTTTTTTAATTACTTAAAACAAAAATTCATGTTTTTAAAAGTTAAATTAAAAGGAAGAGAGTTTTACGTATTGGACTTAATAATTATACTTATATATAAAGACAATTATCGACATACGTTTCAGTTACGTTCCAAACGGGCTAACTTAAGTTATTTTATGTTCTAGTAATGTATACCGTTCATACTGTACTATATATCCAATAATTCAATTACCGTATGTTATAAAACAGTCATAAATCATATATTATGAACATAACATTATAAAATATAACATACATGTAATTTAAAAAAATTAAATTAAATGCAAGCAAAATACATGTGTTTGTAATGTCAATTAAATGAAATTGAAATGTTTATTTAGATTTAGTTGTGTTTGGCAGTAGTATTGGAAACAAATTCAAATTCACGCATCTAAACACTTTTTTTTATAATTTTAAAATTTAATTTATATTTTTGACATACGCATGAACGTTATTGTCTGTGCAGTAATGTATACATATAAAGTTCGTGAGTTTTGTTTGTTTGTTCACTCATTTTCCGTGGAGATGGAGACCTGAAATTATAATATATATTACTAGAAAATGTGCCCGTCTATGATGGAATCGAAAATTCTATGATACATGGTATTCCAAAATATCATTAGAAATTATACAATAGTAGAAAGTATCATTAGTAGTACAGAGTTAAGTAAATGCCTCTGTGTTCAGCACATTAGCTGTCTGTCTTTCAGGTTCATTGAAGAACAAATAGTTGAAACCTCTGACCCTTGAGCTAAAAAGAGCTTTAAACTAAAGTTGGCCACGTGTGAAGAACTTGGTTTCACTCACTTCAATTCCTGAGGTAGAAAGAGTTTCCTCTTGCGACATAGTTACCGTCGTGTCTCTTTGCACGCAAGGATATAAAGAAGACCTTATAATAGAAGGAATCATGCATAACGCACTATCTTTCAGATAATGCATCATGCTATCCACAAATTGTTGAAAGATGCGTAAATGGGAAAAGTCTGGGTCCAAATCTAACGAAAACAGTCCTTACTTCTTTCTGAATGAGAAGAAAGTTTAACTGAAAACTATCAAAGTTAAGGACATACTCTTGGAGGTTTTCCAAATTACAGATTAAGTTGGAAAAGCTAAGCTAAAAGGGGAAAAAAACACAATGTTCTGCTATAAGAGATGATGTCGAAGAATGAAGTCTTTAATGTGGCTTGAAAAAAAATTATTAATAATGCTGTGGCAAAACTAATAATACCACAGCATGGGTTGTGTGATACACAAAACTAAGTGTGTATAGGGATAACTGCATCAATTACTAGATTACTAGTGCAATCCTGAACTACCTTCAGGATTGAAAGACTTGGTGTGTTTGTTTATGTTTCTGTCAAAAATGGTAAATTTTCTGTTTATATTTCAAAATGGAAAGGATTCTATGGGAGATAATATTAAAAAAATTAGAATAGAATGAAATATTAATAGTATAATGTATATGTTAGATACAATGGCCTTCATAAATTATTCTACAAGGGGCCTCGAGGAGAGCCCAAACGGTTACCTGGATTGAACGCTTTGAGATACCAATAAAATGACTCTAGTCTGAGTGACAAATTAATAATGAAGACAGTGTAAATAATTTGAATTTCTTGTCAGGCCTTGGAACACGTGGGAATGAGTTAGTAAATAATTTGGAAATGTTTGGAACCATATAAATAATAGTGCAAGTATTTTTTGCACTGCACACCTAGTCTTTCAGAGAGGAGTGGAACTGACAAATAAATCAAGAAGAAAGCCGTTAAAAGTTGTAAATAAGAGCCGAGTCCAAGTTAGTTTGAAAGGCTCATTCCAATTCTATTTAGATTTGTAAAGAACACTGTATCTTCAAAGGGAAATTTAAAAAATTGTATATGGAGCATCTATTAGAAGTTTGTCTGCTTAATCAGTTTGAATGAAAGCCTTATTTAACAAACTCTCTTATTTAAGAATGCAGACTCTCTGACCAGAAGAGATAGAAACTTTTGATTGGATTACATCTGTATATGAGCCAATCACCTTGAAATGGATAAAGAGTTTGATCAAATCATACCTAAACCTATCGAAGTGAGGAATACTCCTGTAAGTACAATTATGAAAGTCATTAAAGAACTGAAACCTGAAGTTGAATTTAGTTATGACAATGGGTTGTAAAATAGAACAAGTTTGGAAGTGGAGTGTCAAGTCCTATGAGATTTAGGCCATGAGTTAAATAATTTTAATAACATGTCAAATAGATGAATGACTTCTTTTTTTTTTCATAACATTATTATAGTCACATGTAAACAAATTATAATTATTGATTAATATGCATGTATAGTCGTCACATTAAAACAAAATAAATTGTTGTATGTTAGATTGGCGTTAATTGTTTTTTTACATTTAAAAATTCTATTCTTATTTAATCTCATATTAATATTTACATTTACACACATAATATCTGGTGTGGAAATCTTAATGCAGTGATATCAAGAATGTATTCAAACTTTCATCAGAGTAGGAATAAATTAAAGGAATTTTCAAATTTCTAAAACAACAAAAAAGTTGTTTTTTTTTTATCAATAAAAGGGAAAAACTTTTATAAATTAGGATTGAATGTGAAAGTTTACTTATAGTAAAGTAGAATGTAGACCACTGCAGATTTTTTGTTTATAATCACAGGTCATCCATCCACTGTAGTTCACTTGTTATTATTGTTTACCTTCTTGTTAATGAGGCTGAATCATTAAAATAAGGCAACTTAAATAGATAATAATAATAATAATGTAATAAATACTTTAATAATAGTGGATTTCAATGATAATTTTCAACAGTTAACTGTGAAATATTTAACATCCATATGTACTTTATTTAAACAGAAATAAACTAAAGCTGTTTACTTCTTTAAAGAGTTGGGCAACCTTCAGTACTTTACTTTATAAAATTGCAATCCACATTCTTTAGCAATTCAGTTTTAATATAATTCAATTATAATATCAACTTGTATTTACTTGTTAAGTGCTTTTGTTTTCTATTGTCTATTTCATACAAATAAATTTCTATTTCACACTTGTCCTAGAGCAAGAATGCAAAAGTGGAAGTTGAAACAAAGGAAACGAACTGGCTGCTGACTTTTGACTAAATAAATCAATAATCAAATATTTATACTTAAAAGTTAGGGAGTTTCTTTATTTGGTAACTTCTTAAGAATTCCAAAGAGTTCTTTACTTTTGAAAACTTCTAATATGTATTTATTTAATTGAGTAACCTTAGTTTAAATATTATTAGTTCTCCTTAATTTTTAATTCAATTGCTTAATGGTGATTACTAGTGCAATAAATGATATTTAGAATGACACAGTTCAGTAAATTCATCATGCTTAAGTTTGAGAACCCGTTTACTTATAGTGAAGTTCAATGTAATATCAGTTTTTTTTTATACAAAGGATCCTTTTTTTTTTCAACATTTTTGAACAAAACACTATTGATCAAGTGGTTTAAAAAGAACTAATTTAAATTTAACTAAACACTTAACAAGTTTTAGTAAGTTTCAAAATAAAATACTCTTTGGAATTCTTAAGAGTTAATACATAAAGGAACTCTCTTACTTTTATTTAAAAACACTTATCAATTGTATCCATTTGGTTAAAATTAAGTGACCATTAGTTGACTTAATCAAGAGTGTTCAGTTCAAAAATGTTTTTTAAAAAAAAGAGCGTTCTTCTGTAAAGAAAAAAAAAATTACTTTTACATTGATCTTCACTATAACTACACATATTTTTAAACTTAATTAACTAAGTCATATTAACAATCATTTATTAAACTTGTATTTCTCATTAATACATAAAATTAAAATAAGAATATCTTTTTAAATTAAAAACGTTGACTTAGCTAGAATTATTTCATCAATTTCAACCAATTTAAGATGTAAATCTATTGAATAGCTTGTCTCTTAAAATAATATCTAGAATTGACGATTAGGACACCCTCTGCTCTTTTTCATTGAATGGGTTTTACAATTTCTTAAAAATATAGACCATCGTTCATGTGAAACTGGTGTGTGGAAATCTTTTTTACCATACCATTCCCGTTGATTATAGGTACTTCCTAGAAAGTGTTCATCTTTCCTCTTAGATAAATAAATAACAGCTTATTTGGCTATAATATTTATTTATTTGAATTCCCTTCCATAAAATCAATGACTAATTTTTGGTCATTGAAATCATTAAATTGCTCTGTAATAATACTCACAACACTTAATAAAATGTACATAAATTGAAATAAAAACAATTATAAAACTATTCAATCATATATTTTCAGACATTAATAAAAATTTGGAATGGCCTACAACCAAAGGGTTTTTTATTTTGTTTTAATGTGACTGACTACACATACAAATTAAGCAATATGTATATTTTGTTGGCTATAATTTTGTCATTATATTTCTAAAACTTCAATTTTCTTTCAGTCAATTCTCTGAAAAAAATTCTAAGTCAATGTAAATAAATGTACGCAAATCCAACAAGTAATGCAAGTGATCCGTTAGTCCAGAATAAATTATAATTTTTATAACTAAATTGAATAAATATTTATTCGGTTTTTATGCCTTTATTCTCTTTTGGAGAATGGAAATTTCACAGACCTTTTCCATAAATTGCTAATTTTCTCTTCAATATTTTGGCAAAATTTCATTGATCTGTAATGAGCCGTTTAGCTCGTGAAAGAAACATTTATTTAAAACAGAAATTATACTATATTACTATACTATACTATATTACCATACCGCCCATTGCTTCAAGTAAATTTGAAATAAAATACCTCAACTCATTCCCTACATAATGCTATATTTTTTTTTATTGAAAGTCAAACGATTTGGCTTGTATCGCTCTCACATAAATTTTCAGATTGAATGATAAGTCAAGTTTTTACATTTTATTGAAAAAAAAATTTCTTGTTGATTTAAAAAGTTGAGGATTTTTCAGTTATTACTTTGTAGCTTCAACGATACAGCCAAAATTTCAAGACCATAGAGTTCGTAGTTTAAAAAAAAAAATTGTGTCTAAAAACCAAATTTTGGCCAAAAAGAGTGACTTTACCATCATGCATAATTGCTCCCAAATAATAGGGTTCATCTACACTATGTGGCCCATGTTTGTGTAAAATATCAATCTTATCCATCCAAGATTCTCGAGTACACAAGATTCTTGTGTACAGAAGTTCTTAGATATGCACCCACCCACCCATAGACATACAGACATCATTGAAATATATGAATTTATCCCACATCTTAAATTAAAAATTATCTTAAAACAACATTTTTCAGACAAAATAAGAATATTTTCAAGTATTAAATGGGGGGAAAATTTTTCTTAAACTTTGTCACCACCTATAAACATAAATTTCTATTGCTTTTCATGGTATGATGGATTTACCTTCTTCCATCGAAGAAGAATGTCCAATGTAGAAGGAGGTCAGGTAAACTACTCGTATGTAAAAGATCCTCTGGCTGTTGGAACAAAAATCATATACTCCTGTAAAAGATTATTTCATATCTCGAAAACTACACTTTCGTTTTTTAAAAATATGGCTAAAATTTGATTGCTGCTGTAGTTATACTAATGATATAATATGCATCAGTGCTGTGATATACAAAAATAAGCATATATACTGATAAGTAGATCAATTACTATGTGTACTACCTCCAGGAATGAAAGACTAATAATCATCTCTCATTTAGACATTTATATTACACCTAATTGGGACATTACATATTATTCACCCAAGAAGTGTGATATTATGTTTACTTATAGTAAAGTTCAAAGAAGGCCACCACTCCAGATATTTTTATTAAGTAAAGTACATTAAAACCTATCTACTTGGAAGTTTACTATTAAACATCAAGAGGCTATAAGAACAATGAAAAGAGCTTGGGAAAACAATGACATTGAGTTTATGATTGGAAATCAATATTAGTGTTAAATTACAATTACAGCAAAACTAGAGTCAGTGTATTCAAACTTGGAACTTAACAAGAGTACCCTCATGAGATTTAGTCATAGATGTATAGCACTAAATGTATAAAATAAAATCCTATTCCTTGATAAACGCTTCTAGACTGCGTTAAGTTTATAATGTCATGAAAATAAAAGTCCCAAGTTTGATTAAATGAAATGTTTAATTTGAAGGCATCTAGATTACTTATTAAAGTATATCGGCGTTAGTTAGAAACTAAATGATATGGTTGGCTATGTAGATTTCAAGGCATATAGATTACAATTATAAAATTGAGTTTGGTTAGTTTAGAAGAGGGCTTATTACTAATTTAAAAGTAATCAATGAATTTTGGTTGGTTTTCCATAATTATAAAATTTATTTTGGTTGTTTTTGAAATTTAGAAAGAGGCTTATTACTAACTAAAATGTAATTAATTAATTATAAACTTGATTTAGGTTGGTTTTGAAAATTAGAAGGGTTTTTAATTTGAATTTAGCGGGTTATAGTTTTTCTCTAGGGTTTCTAGAGAGATATGTAAGGACAGATATGATAAGCAATGACGTAGGGAAACCCTTAACCCTTAGAACCTCTGTTAAAAAGTATGTCCCCTGTTTTAAGGTACGTCTATTTGAACGGTGGGGTTCGAAGAAGTAACCCATTGTGGACGTGTTGGTAAATCAGTTTGATGATTTACTATCTGTTTTTTTTCTATTTTTTTTTTTAAAAAAGTAGGATATATATAAAGAAATTAATAGTGGCGTTGTGCTAAGAACAGTTGCCTGATATATTGTTCCGAAGCATATGTGGTAAGGGACACATGATGAAAAAATGAAACGCACTGGTTCAACTTTTCATTTCGTTACTGATTGGAGTAGCCTAGATTATCATAGCAGTATATCCCTCGGCCATCTTCTCTTGAGTCTTCTATGGGGAATTCTAGGAACCTGAGGAAGAAGCAAGGTTTTATACAAGTAAATTTAGGTAAGAGAAAGGTTTGATGTGAAATGCTTTATAACGATCAGAGGCTAAATTTTGTATAAATAGAATTCTTAGGTCTCTATGTAGAGTGTAATTTGTGACATAATAAGGAGCATTAGTGATAGAGTGGAGGATTTTGGATTCCAATTGCTGTGTGTTATGAATGTTTAAAGGTTCTAATCTCTGCAAATATTTTTTTTAAAAAAATAGTATTAATTTCTATCTTGAAATGTAATATAGTAAAATCTGGAATGGCCTGCACTTAACTGTACTATAACTGAACAAAATATCAAACTTGTTAAACACGTACTAATGTTTTATCGTTTTTTACATTTAAACCAATATGAACTAAACAACCGCTTAATTGACTTTTACACAGTCATTTCTGTTAATTAAAGCAGACAAAATTTCTCAACGAACTGAACCGAAAAACCAAGGAAAATTCACAAGTAATATTCAAGTAAATTATACTCGTGTAGTTAATGTTCATTTGAACGATGAGTTCACTTCTTTCCAATCCGAAAGTCCGAAGTCATTCCTTCAACTTCCTCGAGGTCCAAATAAAGTAACGGAAAACACTCATAGAAGTAGAAACAGCCACTCTCCTTGAGATAACTCAGCGGAGTGCAGGCATCAGCACAACATTCCAGAACGATCTGGAAACAAATTGGACCACCCAAAAACTCCCTTAATCTCTTGTGCTTACTGTTGTCACCTTGTTTTTTTTATGGAGACTACCTTCTTTGTTTTTCTTTTTCACACTTGTTGGCAATTTAGTGTAATAAAATATTCTAAGAGCAATTTGGTATCACGAACCCAGGAATTCGTATCATACTTATTATGCAAAATATCTTACTTGTATATTTCTAAATAAGGATGTCGAAAAAAAATTCTGAAGTAAAATAGATAAACAAACAAAAGTCTTCACACAAATGAAGTTTTATTCAACAACAACACGTTTCGAACACTTTGTGTTCATCATCAGGAAGACACCAAAGGCTGTGGTGATGAAGGGTTGGTCCAGTGAAAACGCGTTGTTGTTGTTGTTGTTGTTGAATAAAACTTCATTTGTGTGGAGACTTGTTTGTTTATCCATTTTACATCAGAATTACGGATTGTACAACTAATGATTTAAAAAAAAATTGTTTCTGAACTTGAATTTGAATGTTTTAATCATAAGGTGATGGATTTGTTGGTGCGAGGGAACAGAGAGCGCAGTGTTGAACCTACAGCAGCCAACAAGACGTCTTCTAGAAGCCACGCCCTGCTCAGTGTTACCGTGGAGCGACTGATGCAAGAAGGCCGCAGCCTAGCTCGACTTTACATGCTGGATCTCGCCGGCAGTGAACGAGCATCTCACACAAAGGTTTATTCATAAAAAAATTCTTAAAAAACTGATATTCTCTAAAAAAATCTATAATATTAGAGAAAAAAAGAAACAAATCTTCCACACAAAAAAAGATTATACATTGCGTTTCGAACACTTAGTGTTCATTGTCAGGTCACATCAGCCTTGGGGGGGGGGGGGGGGGGAGCAGTCCGCCCCGGGGGGCACGTGTCAAGAGGCGGTATTTTGAGGAAGTAAAAAAAGAGAAAAACATTATAAAAAACTAACAACAATTCTGAAATTTTATACCAAATTGGTTAGCTAGTTAGATTGTAGTTTCAGCAAACTTAATCTTATTTGATATTATTGTTTTAGAATCGAGGAAAAAGATTAATAGAAGGAGCGCATATTAACAGATCACTGTTGGCTCTAGGCAATGTAATAAATGCTTTGAGTGGAGCACCAGGCAGTAAGTATGTGAATTATCGTGACTCAAAGTTGACAAGACTGCTGAGGCAAGCACTTAGTGGGAACTGTCGGACAGTGATGGTGGCACACGTGAGTCCTGCAGCCAATCATCGTGACGAGACGAGAAACACGCTCCTGTATGCGTCTCGAGCCAGCGGAATCACGCACAAGGTAAATAAATATCAACATTCTAATAGAGCAGGAACCGTAAAAGGATTAAGATCCGTATGTAAATCAATAAATCTATGGCTTGGCAAAAATGCATGGTTTTTTTAATTAGTCATTTAGCGTCAAAATAACATTTTCTGAAAACATAAAATGTACTGTACACCCTGTTGGAGAATGTAGTTTAAAAAAAAAAGTATTTTAACTCATCCTTCACATCATGTTCTACTTTTAGGTATAGTTTCATTTTGATCCGTCAAACTTTATGGTTTGTATCGCTCTAACAAACTTTCAGATTGAATTATAAGTCGAAATAAAGTACATTTTAATGAAGATAAAATATTTCCTGTTGTTTTAAAAATCTGAGGTTATTTTTCGTTTATTGCTTTTGTAGCATCAAAGATAATGGTAAAATTTCAAAACTCTAGAATTATTAGTTTAGGAGAAAAAAGATGTTGTCTAAAAACAGGTTTTTGGTAAAAAAAAAAGGTGACTTTTCCATCATGCATAATTACTTCCAAACAATAGGGCTCATCTACATTATAAGGCCAATTTTTTTTTTAAATATCAATTTAATCCATCGAACATTCTGAACCGTAGCGTGGTCCAAACTTTTGATACATACCCACCCACCCACGCACACACACATGTATGTAAATTAACTGTTAAATTATTGTTTCTACGTTATACTTACTTTTACTTATTATACTAAATTTACTTATAGTTAATACTATTTATACTTATTTACATTTAGATTATAGTTATACTTTAATTACTTTTAATTAATATATTTATTTTTTAATTAATATTTATTTTAAGTTATAATATACTTTTAGATTATAGTTTTACTTTGTATTCTTTATTATTATTTATAATAACTTTGATGTTGCATAAACGTTGTACCCTGTGTGATACGTGTGAACTTAAATATACTCCCTCATAACAGGGTTACTGTTGTGAGAAAAAAAAGCACACACACACAGACACAGACAGAGACATCATCGAAAAAACTTCATAAAACGACTTATGGGATCCCAAAATATGTAATTCCGTCAAAATCTGGAGATCGAATTTTTTCATGAATACAATATTATTTATAATTAGAATTTTATTTTTTTTTTATAATTAGAGAATATTTTATAATGTGGGCTTAAATTTAAAATAGTATTCTTTATATTTTAGGTTGAAAAGAACGAGATAGACGTTCAGTTTCATGTAACTCAATACCGAAATATTATATCTGATCTGAGGAATGAAATATCGAGGCTAAAGGAGAAGATGACCAGTGATAGACCAACATCTGCAGAGGTAACTATAACAAACAAGATTATTCACTGTAATATAACATCCTTTAGGGTAAGGGTTCTCAAGGGGGGTGAAATTCACCCCCAGGAGCAAATTTTGGTTCTTCAAGGAGTGAATTTTTCTGTGCATACTGTGAACACTATGTTTACAAAACGAGAAAAGTTATTATACATTTTGGACTCAGTTAAACCACAATTGAAAAATGAAAACAATAGAAATAAATGCTCGGGAAAAGTAAAATACTTTCATCACATATGTATTTACTGTGATTTTTCTGCATATATATATACATATATTATAATCTCAATAAATTGTTCTCGACCTCTTCTATTCTATTGTATGTTTTATTATTGAGGGCTAGGTCATATAAAGGAAAATAAAAATTCGGTTGTAGATTGTTTTGGTAAATGTATTATAGTTCTTACTCTAATTTTAGCCCTGAAGATGATGTACAAATACATCGAAACGTTGGTCTAGGAAGGAGTTTATTTTCTCTTATATGACCTAGCCCTCAATAACAAAGCATACAATACATCTATTATATATATACATATTATAACAGATTCAATAATATATCGACCGTTTGATAGAATAGGTGTGTTCTCTAATCGGGGTTCGGTCAATTTTCCAGGATAAAAAATCAAACTCTCGTTGCCAACGTTTCGGTTTTATTTAAAACCTTTTTCATAGGCCTACAAACAAAGGATAATAAGAAATCACATATCAGTATTTGACCATATTTCACTGAAATCCTGAAATCATTTTCTTCTTAAATTTTTTAAAGTTTCTAAATAATTTCTTCTTCTCTTCATCAAAACGTTTGAAGAATATTCGTTAGGGTGGATCCGGTTTGTTTTGACTAGCCTCCAGTCATAATCAGAGTAACTATATCAAAAGCTAATGTATTTACTCAAGATTAAATATTTTGGGCACCTCCGTCAGAGTCAAAGCTCAACTGATGAAGACCGCTTGTATTTCTTGAAAGATCTTAGTCTTATTTTGTGATTTCTTACTGTGGTTTAGACGTTGATTTTTTTATTTCACTTGTTTATAGTGAAATTTTATTTACAACTAGCTGACCCTGCGAACTTCGTACCGTCAACTGTTAGTGGATGTCGTGTTACCTTTAGCTTTTTTAACATACATGTCATGTACATTTATACTTTGTACAAATTACTAAGTATATTTTACTTAAGAATTATTTTTTCTAAAATATCTGCAAAAGATAAATCATTAACATCCTATAATTGATTCCATGATATATTAAACCATTAGAATATTGATGGTAAGAAACACTTTATCTTACGTGTTTATTACTTGTCGATATGAAATTATTGTTTCAATATATTCTTTATTGTAGTGCTTGTAAATATACAACATTTTTTGTTTTTCTATTTGGTGCAAGAACAAATAAATTTGAATGGTCCATGTGAGAAGCATGGATTTATCAAATTTAATCCACATACTTGCAATGATTGTCCCTGTGCTTTGTTAATGGTCATTGCAAAGGCTAGTCGTACAGGGAACTGTAGACGTTTGAATTCAAATGGTGTATCCGTTGGTATCATAGGATTTTGCTGTATTGTGAATTTAAAAGTGTAGATGAATAATATTAATAAAATATGTTAATAGATAAGAGCCCGCGCAGGTGGTACTCCTGTGAAACAACTAAGAGAGCAAATAATATCAACATTTAGAGAACAAATGAAACTGAGGTAAGTGAAGTTTTTGTTGCACTCCTATATAATAACATTGTTTTTTAAATAATTAAATTTATAAATTAATCAAATAGTAGAAATTTTTGTTAATCAAATGTATTGATTAATTAATTAATGTTGGTGTATTACGGCAGCAGGTCTTTTCTCAAGCAAATATTATTGAATCATTAGTTGTGAAATCCGTAATGTGTGGTATTTACTCATTCTGAGGTAAAATGGATAAACCAACAAAAGTCTCCACACAAATGAAGTTTTATTCAACGCGTTTCGAACACTTTGTGTTCATCATCAGGAAGACACCAAGGATGTGGTACTGACGGGTTGGTCAAGTGAAAACAACTCCTTTTCACTTGACATTTTCACAGTTGTTTTCACTGGACCAACCCATCAGTACCACATCCTTGGTATCTTCCTGATGATGAACACAAAGTGTTCGAACCGCGTTGAATAAAACTTCATTTGTGTGGAGACTGTTGTTGGTTTATCCATTTTACCTCAGAATGAAATATTATTGAAGTTAACAGCAGATTAGCAGAAGCGCAGAAAAGCTTGTGTATTTAATTTTTAAATAATTTGTTTACTTTAGTCATATTGTCGTAGATATTAAAGTTTTTAAACAATGTTTAGTGTTCTACATTATTTTTCCTTCATGTCGTTACTAGAACTCCTTCGGAAAAATACCAGTAAATCACCGCAAACTAGTCAGGAAACTAGAAAATATCAGTAAGAAATTAGGGAACGCAGAAGTTGCTGCTAACTTCAATATTAATTAATTAAGTTTATACATATAATTAATTTTAAAAAAATGGTTAAATTATATCAACTGGTTACGCCAGCAAACATAATAAACTTTCAATCTCTTTAAAAAAATTGAAAATAAATTTATTTTTAATTTGCAAAATTACAGTTGAAAAATCCATTTAACAACTGTATTACAGACATAAAACATGAAAACATATTACGACCTTTAAAACTCATTTTGGGATAGAATTTTTGATTTTTTGTTAGCTTTTTATTATTTTATTTTTTTTTATTTTCTATTTTTACTCGCTCAAAATGTAGCCCCTGGCAAGTGCCACCAGGGGCTGACCGCTCCTTCTCCCACTAATACTATAGTTAGTATTAGAGAAGAAAATATACAGGATTCTTCTAGTACGATCGAGAAAGATATCAAATAACTAGTGACTTGCTGGGTTAAAATATATTCTACAGTATTAAATTAAAGCTTAATAAAAGCTATTAAGAAAATATTCAATAAAGACTAAAAATTAATAAAAATATTAAAACATAATCAATTGTAACAAGAGAATAATAAAAATATCAAAAAAATAGAAGTTGAAATTAATAAAAAAATAACCAAAGATGTTTCCTTTGATGTGATTGGCTAATTCATATCGCCCAACTTCCTATGTAAATCTTTTTTTTATTAATTATTTCTTATTTTTTTCTTTTTGTTTTTCATTTTTATTTACAACACAGTACAGTATTCAGTAAGGTCAGGATTATTTAGAGGCTTTTATAAAGGCGTGTCTATTATTCGCGGATTTTCGTTTTTCGGGGGTGTCTTCGGTACCCATTATCAGCGAAAAGTGAGGGATTACTGCAATACTAAAATTGTGTTTCTGTAATTAATAAAAATAATAGGAAGAATAATATTTCAGTCATATAGTTACTTAGTAAGCACAAACTTTGATTACATTTCATCACTACTTTTATGTTATCTCAAAATGAGTTAAATATTAATTGAACTTTTGAGAATTCTACCTAGTAGATTTTATAAATAAACAAAGTATATGAAAATATTGACAGATAATTACGATAATGTTTAACTTTAATACGATCTGAGAAATATACCTAGTAGATTTTATAAATAAACAAAGTATATGAAAATATTGTCTGATAATTGCGAAAGTGTTTAACTTAAATATGATCTGAGAAATATACCTAGTAGATTTTATAAATAAACAAAGTATATGAAAATATTGTCTGATAATTACGAAAGTGTTTAACTTAAATATGATCTGAGAAATATACCTAGTAGATTTTATAAATAAACAAAGTATATGAAAATATTGTCTGATAATTGCGAAAGTGTTTAACTTAAATATGATCTGAGAAATATACCTAGTAGATTTTATAAATAAACAAAGTATATGAAAATATTGTCTGATAATTACGAAATTGTTTAACTTAAATATGATCTGAGAAATATACCTAGTAGATTTTATAAATAAACAAAGTATATGAAAATATTGTCTGATAATTACGATAATGTTTAACTTTAATATGATCTGAGAAATATATCTAATAGATTTTATAAATAAACAAAGTATATGAAAATATTGGCAGATAATTACGATAATGTTTAACTTTAATATGATCTGAGAAATCTACCTAGTAGATTTTATAAATAAACAAAGTATATGGAAATATTGACTGATAATTACGATAATGTTTAACTTAAATATGATCTGAGAAATATACCTAGTAGATTTTATAAATAAACAAAGTATATGAAAATATTGTCTGATAATTACGAAAGTGTTTAACTTAAATATGATCTGAGAAATATACCTAGTAGATTTTATAAATAAACAAAGTATATGAAAATATTGTCTGATAATTACGATAATGTTTAACTTTAATATGATCTGAGAAATATATCTAATAGATTTTATAAATAACAAAGTATATGAAAATATTGGCAGATAATTACGATAATGTTTAACTTTAATATGATCTGAGAAATCTACCTAGTAGATTTTATAAATAAACAAAGTATATGGAAATATTGATGATAATTACGATAATGTTTAACTTAAATATGATCTGAGAAATATACCTAGTAGATTTTATAAATAAACAAAGTATATGAAAATATTGTCTGATAATTACGAAAGTGTTTAACTTAAATATGATCTGAGAAATATACCTAGTAGTTTTATAAATAAACAAAGTATATGAAAATATTGTCTGATAATTACGAAATTGTTTAACTTAAATATGATCTGAGAAATATACCTAGTAGATTTTATAAATAAA
Source organism: Hermatobates lingyangjiaoensis (assembly GCA_026182355.1). Lineage (NCBI taxonomy): Eukaryota > Metazoa > Arthropoda > Insecta > Hemiptera > Hermatobatidae > Hermatobates > Hermatobates lingyangjiaoensis. The sequence goes on along the minus strand of JAPFBL010000530.1, from coordinate 206,151 downwards.
CAAAGTATATGGAAATATTGACTGATAATTACGATAATGTTTAACTTAAATATTGATCTGAGAAATATACCTAGTAGATTTTATAAATAAACAAAGTATATGAAAATATTGGCAGATAATTACTAAAATGTTTTACTTAAATATGATCTGAGAAATATATCTAGTAGATTTTATAAATAAACAAAGTATATGAAAATATTGGCAGATATTACTAAAATGTTTTACTTAAATATGATCTGAGAAATATATCTAGTAGATTTTATAAATAAACAAAGTATATGAAAATATTGGCAGATAATTACTAAAATGTTTTACTTAAATATGATCTGAGAAATATACCTAGTAGATTTTATAAATAAACTAAGTATATGAAAATATTGACTGATATTACGAAAATGTTTTACTTTAATACGATCTGAGAAATATACCTATTATTATTAATAATAATAATAATAATAGGTATAGGGATAATAATAATAGGTATACCACCGATAGAGATACAGGGATTTTACCCTGTATGATACTAAGGAGAAGGAAGTCCTGAGATCATGTGCTGGAAGCGCAGAGGGTCCAACCAAAAGCGCTAACTAGTGGGAGCCAACCTCCCACAAGTGCAGCTAAGGATCCGAAGAAGGAGGAAGGAAGTTACTTTCTCCTGAAACGTAGGGAGCCTGAATGGACATTATCAATGATGGTTTATGCAGATTCTGCAAAAAAAGAGGAAGAAACACCGTTACACCTGCTGACTGACTATAAGGCAACTTTGCTGCACAGAGTTAGGTGCTCCGGGACACTCAACAAAACCATAGAAAAACTTTTAGCACTGGAACCAGCCAAAGTGCTGAGCTTCATGGAGGAGTTGAAACTAACTGCTGGGATACTTTAGTACAGGAGAGGGAAAGTACAATCTTTTTTTTTAAGACACAGTGCTATAATCACCCTCATATAACAATAAAAAAAATATATATAAAATTATTAATAATTATTATTATTAAGTGTTTAACTTAAATATGATCTGATATGATATGACTGGTATATAATTGGGTTAAAGAAGGATATTTACTGTTTGGTTTAGGCGAAGGCTGATGGACATCGATGGTCATTTACTATCACTAGGAGTGGAGGCAGAGAGACAGCACCAGATCATCAGCCAGTGGGAGGCGAGGAGAGGTCAGCTATATAGCAGAGGTCGACCGTCTACGCAGGGCTCCACTGCTGACAGGTCTACTCCGGGTAATCCTATCAACAGATTGTCCATACATGCTATACACTCATATCTATAATGTAGGCCTTACAAAGGAAATAACATATAAGACTTTCAACAAGGTGCTTTACTTGGTTATATATACCAGCTTAAACGGGTATTGTTTTTTAGTGCACATAATATATATAATATACAAATTAGTAATCGATGTAAGCGAATTCGATGCCCCTATGAATGGTGATGACCAATCGGCTGAGTACAATAGCCATGAGAGGCCGGGTGACTGGTTGGCTGGCTAGTATAGCCAACCAATCGCATGCGGTGTTTAATGCTTCTTCGTATCAATATCTCCGAAGAAATCAAGAACGTCTCCATGCAAATATACATATATATAAAAATAATAATTAAATGAAACGGTCCAACGGACTTTTTAATAAGAACCAATTAAAGAAGATAGCACACAGACAGACACAGGAATAACTCACTTCTATATTTCGACCATCGTCGTCATCAGGAGGTGAAGAGTCCTGCAGAGCGGCGACTCTGCCTTCCTGCGGGACTCTTCGCCTCCTGATGACGACGATGGTCGAAATGTAGAAGTGAGTTATTCCTGTGTCTATCTGTGTGCTATCTTTTTTAATTCGTATATATATATATATATATATATATATATATATTTATATATACTTTTTCGATGAAAATACGATCCGAATGGACAAATACATTTCAATGTACATAAAGAAACATAGAGAAATTAAAAACAACCGTCTCTGTATCAGTGCGCTTGGTTTCCCTCTCTTATCTCTCCTGAAGAACGTTCTACCAAAAATTAGAGACTGTAAGTGTGTGTTTTTAATTTCTCTATATTTCTTTATGTACATTGAACTATATATATATAAATAAGTTTATCGGGACTCGGTGAGTTCTTCAAGTTAAACTCTCATTGCCAACGTTTCGGTTTTTATTTAAAAACTTTTTCATAGGCAGAAGTATAAATTTTCAATCAGAAAAACTAAGCACACATTGGAAATTATAGTTTAGTGCCACGTGTTTATTCAAACTACAGTTGTTGTTGAAATCCACAGACTATTTTTCTTTATAAAATAATTTGTAATGTAATACTTAGTTTTTCTGTTTCAAAATGTATACTTCTGCCTATGAAAAAGGTATTAAATAAAAACCGAAACGTTGGCAATGAGAGTTTAATTTGAACTTGAAGAACTGACCGAGTCCCAATAAATTTTAGTTTTGTTTCTATTCCACGGTCGATACTTTTATCAATATATATATTCAATAATATATCGACCATTTGATAGAATAGATGTGTTTGGTATCTAATCGGGATTTGGTCAAATTTTCTAGGTTCAAAAATCAAACTCTCATTACCGACTTTTCGGTTTTATTTTAAAACCTTTTTCATAGGCAGAAGTAAGAATTTTTTTACTAAGAAATTGAAATTTACATTCTTTAAAGGAAAAACAATCTTAACCGGACAAAACCTTCGACTAGACTGGATCTTGAGTCTAGTCGAAGGTTTTGTCCGGTTAAGATTGTTGTTCCTTTAAAGAATGTAAATTTCATTTTATTTAACAAAGGGTAATAAGAAATCACATAACGACATGAAACATTTACACAATATGAAAATGGATTGTTACAATTATATATATGGTATACACTTATTTATAGCAATTCCTTTAACTTGGCACTGTTTCTTTGTAAAGGTTGGATGGAAAACGGAGAACTGAACGTCCACCAAGCCTGGTCAGAGCTGAGCTATATTGAACGAGAACAGGAAAGATACGTGGCGCTTCGGTCACAGACTATCCGTGAATTGGACCAGTGTCGCCAGTTAGCAGTCAAACTTGAAAACGTCAGTATCTTTCTCATCATACGGATGTATCAGGAATTAATATACAAGTATACAAGACCGATGTTACATATACACTATAGCCAATTGAAATTAAAACAAAACTTAATTGGCTGTCAACTATCATATTAATCATAATAATAATAACTAATAATTAACTATTATAAATATATTATATTTAATTATAGTAAAGTTGACTGTAGTCCTCTCCAGAATTGATATTTCAATGTAGGTTAGGTTAGGTTACATGGTAGTCCCACAAGGGAATACACGTAGGTCGAGCATTGGCCCTTTGTGATACCACACAATGAAGATTGATTCTACAGTGGGAGTCCTAAATTTTGCCTAACTTCAAAGGTGGGGTATTTAAGGGGAGGTTTTAAGGGGGGATCTTTTAACCCCGAGTAAACCCCCCCCCCCCCCCCTTTTTTTTTTTTTTTTTACATCAAAGGTTTTTTCCCGTTGGAAAGTTTAAGTTCTTTTCGAAAAACAAATGGCAAAATATTCTTCCTTTGAAAGGGGGGGGGGATGGAGTCATAGGTAGAGGGGTGTTTAAAGGCCAAGCCCAATAAACTCTTATTATGTTATTTAAATGGAAAATAACATATGTAAGGTTTAATCATCATTATCATGTTCAATCTAATCATAGCCTGGCCTTCATACATGGCAACTTGAACTAAAAAAAGAAAAAAAATAGGAAACTGCTGAAATTAATACATAAAAAGGTACTTTGAAGGAGTTTTATAAAAAAAATTATTAAAAACTAATAAAAAACCTAGGTTTAATTGTTTTTATGTTTAATGTGTATAAACTGTTTTTAAATGGATTTTTCAAGTGTTATTTTAAATTAAAAAAAAAAATTATTTTTAAATTTCAAATTTTTATTGATGAAGGAAAATATTCATGAATAACATCAGAGTTCTTTATTTATTTTTTTGACTTTGTTTTGAATGAGTCAATGACAATTGTAATTAGAGGAGGATGCATGGATTGACCTGCATAATTATTTATGCTTTTTTTTAAACACACGGTGGAAACGTTTCCTTCCCTTCACCAACTATCTAATCCTAAAATCCTACCTTTCCAACAGATATTCACAAATACCTATAGCAGGGGTCAACAACCTGTAAAACTAAAAGAGACATTTGAAAACTAACTGTTCAATTACAGGTCAACCAACCAACCAAACCTAAGAGCGAAGATTCAAATTTACATACATAGTTGTATTGTTTGTGTAATTCTAAAAAAAAAATATATACCTATATTTTGAATTATTTTAATGTTTTTGATCGTAAAAAAAATTAAGTGCTTATTGAAATTAATTTCGATAAGAAAAGTCGTTCGTTAACTGTTAGAAGAACTTTGATTGTTCAGGAGCTGCCGGAACAGCTGGACAGTGAAACAGAGAGAGAGATGTTGTCACTGCTGATAAGGGTGCATGAGTTGGAGGCAGACAAGGTGGCGCTTCAAGGAGAGAGGTTAGTGGAGGGGCATGAACTGCGAAGACGCGGCGAGATGTTGACGAGATTACAGCGTCAGCAAAGACTAACTGATGATATCATCACTCGCCAACGAAGGCTGATCGAAGGTACTTCATTTAGCAATACATACAATTGTTACTTCTTTCTATATATTATATATATATATATATAATATATATATCTATATATAGTTCAATATAAAACAAAGAAACATAGAGAAATCAGAAGAACACACTTACAGTCTCTAATTTTCGGTTTGAACGTCTTCAGGAGAGATAAGAGAGGGAAACCAAGCGCATGGACAGAGACGGTTGGAGACCAACAGTGTTGCCGCATGCGCGCCCGTTCACAGAAAATAAGGTAGACAGGAATCAATTTATAATTAATTTATACTTTATAAAATAAAATAATGGAATATGAAAAAACAATAAATATATAAAAAGAAAAATTGAAAAATTAAGGGAAATTGATACAGAGAAATTGATACATAAATTATACATGATTTCTCATGTTTCTTTGTTTATATTGAACTATATTTGTCCGTTTTGGATCGTATTTCAACGAAAAAAAGTATATATATATATATATATATATAACAATTAAAAAGAAACGGTCCAGCGGACTTTTTTACAATAAATAAAAACGACGGAAACACACAGAAAGACACAGAATAACTCACATCGATATTTCGACAATCGTCGTCATCGGAGGTGCGAAGAGTCGCAGGAAGACAGGGCGGTACTGAACTCGGATACCGCAGCAGTACCCCACCACTTACCACCAAGCGGGGGAAGGGAGGGAAGGAAATGAAGAGCCAAATAAGACGTAAAAGGAACGAGTAAAAATTATAACTATAAAAAATTATAAAAAAGTAGATAAATCCAATTAAACTTAATAAAAATAATAAATAAAAAGTAAAATAATAAATAAATAATAAAAAATAAAATAAATAAAAATAATAATAATAAAATAATAAAAAATAATAATAAATAATAAATAAATAATAATAATATAATAAATAATAAAATATAAAAAATAATAAAAATAACGTGCTGTTATTAAGGAGTCTTTTCGATTTTGTTACTTCTACTTCTACTTCTTCCATCTTTAATCACCCCCCTTCTATTTCCTACCGTAAACCTGCAATCTAAAAAGCATTTACTCTCATTTTTCCCGCCTCAGCCTTCCAATCCTGTTCCTGGAATGAAACAATGTGGACGCCGTGCTGTCAAACTTGCCTGATTGTAAATCCTAATCCTTCCTTCGATTCCCTCTCCACCATAGTTCCTACCCGGTTCAGGTCAATTCCTCCTGTACTCGAGCAACTGTGTTCGACTGGATTGCATCAGTGTGTACTCCTTTTACGTGGCTTAACTCTAATAAGTTGAGCTTCGTATGAATGGTCATGGCTTCAGTCGGTCAACGCAGTAACTAGCCTGTTAGCATCCATGCGAACTGCATGGACTCAGTTTCAATGACTGTTTCAGGGTTCAGATCCTGAAACAGATCCCGAATCCAACAATAAAGTTACCCTAAGAGCTTCAGAGGAGGCATACATATGCTTACTTGATGCTCGCTCTTCCCCGGACTCAACCTCAAACGATAATTATTTATGATTTATTTATATATTTTTATATTAATTTATTTATTATTTTTTATTTATTTATTTATTATTTTACTTTTTATTTATTATTTTTATTAATTTTAATTTGATTTATCTACTTTTTTATAATTTTTTATAGTTATAATTTTTACTCGTTCTTTTACGTCTTATTTGGCTCTTCATTTCCTTCCCTCCCTTCCCCCGCTTGGTGGTAAGTGGTGGGTTACTGGCTGCGGTTTCCGAGTTCAGTACGCCCTGTCTTCTGCGGGACTCTTCGCTCTTCGCAACTCCTGATGACGACGATTGTCGAAATATCGATGTGAGTTATGTCTGTGTCTTTTGTGTTGTTTCCTTCGTTTTTATTTATTTATATATATATATATATATTATATATATATATATTATATTCACTTATAAACGGAAAGACAATCAAACTGGACACAATAAAGTTCAAAATTGAAGATAGGTAGCACAAAAAGTAAAGAAACATACTTACAAACTCGGGCAATCCGTCTTCAAGAAAAAAGAGAAAGGGAGACTAAGCACGTTGTAGACGCAACGGCTAGTCACTACAAATAACAAAAACTCACTACAAATTTGAGTTTGTAAGTGTGTTTCTTTAATTTGTGTGCTACCTATCTTAAATTTGGAACTGTATTATATATATATATACTCAAAAAATTGTTGTTGACCTCTTTTATTCTGTTGTATGTAGTAGGTTTTGTTTTTGAGGGCTAGGTCATATAAAAGAAAATAAACGCCTTCCTAGGCCAACAAATAACTCCTCCTGTTGACCTAGAAAGGCGTTTATTTTCTTTTATATGACCTAGCCATCAAAAACAAACAACATATACAATAGCAATATATATATATATATATATATATATATATAAAGATTTCACATAAACACGTGAAATAACAATCAATGATCAAACCACAATAAGGAAATGGGAAAACAAGACTATGATCTTTCAACCGTAACAAGCAGTCTTCGTCAGAGTCAAAAACCCAACTGACTGTTAGTTGGGTTTTTGACTCTGACGAAGACCGCTTGTTACGGTTGAAAGATCTTTCTTAGTCTTGTTTCCCCATTTTTATTGTGTGGTTTGATATCTATATATATATATATAATATATATATATATATATATATATATATATCTCGTCCCTCCGTTCAATTCACTTCTTCTTGAAGACGACCGCTATTACGGTCGAAAATTGAAAAGTGAGTCTCTGTTATGTTTTTGTCTATGTGTCACAATTTATTTTAATTGTATATATATATATATATATATTATGATGTTATTATTCGTGATATTAGTTTCATATAAAAATAGATTAAGATTAGATAATTTATTAAGAAGGAACATTTGTTTTCACCATCATTTAAAAGTAATACTGATTGTTGAAATGACTTTTCAGAAGGAAAGCTGTCCCTGCCTGGAGACCTGCTAGAATTATACCAGCTCTATCAGCAGGAAATACACGCTACTACTTTTAGTTCAGATGCAACACTGGCAATGGGAATAGAAACTCTTCCGCCCATCAGGGAGTATGTCACTTACAATCAAATATATCTGCGAAGTAATCAGTTATTGTCGTAATGTTTATTTATACCTCAACTATATATATATATATAATTATAATCTAATTGAATTGAATTTAATCTAATTGAACTGTATTTGTCCGTTTCGGATCGTATTTTCATCAAAAAAGTGTATATATATATATATGATTGGTTATACACGACTGAATATTGTCGATCGATGATCTTCTTCTCCAACTTTTCAAGTTTGCGAAAATTAATTTTTCGTTGTGAGAACAACGGTTCAGGAATGAATTCTTCTTGTCGACGCGTTTCGACTGTCTACTGCAGTATTTTCAAGACACAAAACAGGTGGGTTACCGGTCTCTTATATAGCCGAGAGTCAGGGGGGTGAGCGAGATTGGCTGTGCTCAAGCTGTGCAATAGCACAGCCAATCAGCGCTCACCCCCCTGACTCTCGGCTATATAAGGAGACCGGTAACCCACCTGTTTTGTGTCTTGAAAATTACTGCAGTAGACAGTCGAAACGCGTCGACAAGAAGAATTCATTCCTTGAACCGTTGTTCTCACAACGAAAAATTAATTTTTCGCAAACTTGAAAAGTTGGAGAAGAAGATCATCGATCGACAATATTCAGTCGTGTATAACCAATCATGTATAAAGGAAGGACTGCTACCGAAGTACACTAATATATATATATTATATATATATATATATATATATAATATGGATTAGGAATAGTGTATATATATATATATATACACTTTTTCGTTGGAAATACGATCCAAAATGGACAAATGTAGTTCAATATAGACAAAGAAACATAGAGAAATCAAAAGAACACACTTACAGTCTCTAATTTTCGGTTTGAACCGTCTTCAGGAGAGATAAGAGAGGGAAACCAACCGTCTCTGAACCAGTGCGCTTGGTTTCCCTCTCTTATTTCTCCTGAAGACGGTTCAAACCGAAAATTAGAAACTGTAAGTGTGTTCTTTTGATTTCTCTATGTTTCTTTGTCTATATTGAACTACATTTGTCTGTTTTGGATCGTATTTCCATATATATATATATATGTTTTATTAAAAGATATGCCAATTTTAACTTTTTTTTAAAAAGTTAAAATTGGCATAACTTTTAATTAAACATGTTTGATTGAAGGTCTGCTCCCAAAATACACAAATATATATATATATATCTACATGAGGTGTCTGGTTTTAATATGTGATTGGTTGATGCAGGACCAAATAAGCTTGACTCATTTTTTTGCGACTTTTAGAAGTCATAGCTTGACTCATTTTTTCTGAAGTCAAAGCAAATAGCGGAGATGACTTCATGGAAGAGAAGAACCGCTGTACGTGACTTCGATCAGAGCTAGAAGCCTTCAACTTTGAAAACAGCACGCAAAAAAATGAGTCAAGCTTATTTGGTCCTGCATCAACCAATCATATATATATATATATATATATATATATATATATATAAATATTGATAAAAATATCGACCGTGGAATAGAAACAAAACTATAGTTTATCGAGACTCGGTCAGGTCTGGTGATTGGTTGTCTGGTGAAATTTGGTTACCTTGGTTGGTTATTTCAGGTCATTCAGACTACAGTTGTTGTTAAAATCCACATACTATTTTTCTGTGTAAAATAATTTGTAATGTAATACATAGTTTTTCTATTTCAAAATTTATACTTCTGTAAGTTTTCTCACTAACCTATAGTCAAAATTTCTATTGTAATTTCTTAATTGTAACTAATTGCACTTTTATGTATGATTTGATTTTTGAATGATTGTATTATTTCTTATATTTCCTCTGTTTTTGTAGGCCTATGAAAAAGGTTTTAAATAAAATCCGAAACGTTGGCAATGAGAGTTTAATTTGAACATGAAGAACTGACCGAGTTCCGAAAAACTATAGTTTTGTATATAAATATATATATTTATATATACTATGATAAACGGACAGAAATCTATGTCACATAGACAGAAACATAACAAAGACTCACTTTTCAATATTTCGACCGTAATGGCGGTCGTGCTCAGGAGAAGAAGTGAATTGACGGAGGGACAACACAGTCAACTGTCGTCGTTGACGACGTCTTCCCTTCGTCAAATTCACTTCTTCTCCTGAGGACGACCGCCATTACGGTCGAAATATTGAAAAGTGAGTCTTTGATATGTTTCTGTCTATGTATCACAGTTTTTTTTAAGTATATATATAATGTCACAGTTACACTGTTACGTGTTCATTCAAACTAGACAGTTGTTTTGAAATCCACAGACTATTTTTCGTTTTAAAATAATTTGTAATGTAGTACTTAGTTTTTCTGTTTCAAAATTATACTTGTGCCTATGAAAAAGGTTTTAAATAAAAACCGAAACGTTGGCAATGAGAGTTTAATATGAACCTGAAAAACTGACCGAGTCCCGATAAACTTTGGTTTTGTTTCTATTCCACAGTCGATACTTTTATCAATATTTAAATATATATATATATATATATATATGATTTAATTTTTTTGAGGTCCAATGATTTAAACTAGTCGTTTTGCCGACGTTTCGACATATATTTATGTCATCTTCAGGGCTATATATATATAACAAGATTTCATAATAAAGACGTGAAACAACTATCAATGATCAAACCACAATATGAAATGAGGAAAAAAGACCAAGATCTTTCAACCGTAACAACCAGTCATCGTCAGAGACCCAACCGAACCTTAGTTAGTTTTTGATTCTGACGAAGACCTCTTGTTATGTTTGAAAGATCTTAGTCTTTGTTTCCCATTTCATATTGTGGTTTGATCATTGATTGTTATTTCACGTGTTTATGTGAAATCTTTTATTATATATATATTATATATATATATATATATATATATTCGTGTATTTAGGAAGCAGGCCTTCATGTATGCAATTTTTGTTTAAAATTGATGCATTTTGACTTTCACGCATTTTTACTCAATTCTTCCACCTTTCTCAAATACGTTCACCAAAACTTTTATTTGTACACTCTGAAATGTTGTAGTCTCTGTCGACGATTTACAAGGATATAATGATTGAAATACAACCCTACGAACATAACAATTTCTTCAATTTTAACATTATGAAAAAATAAAAGAAAAAAATAATCACACAGGAAAAACAAACAATTACTGTGTGATTATTAATGTTTTTAATTTAATTTTTTGATAATATTAAAATTTTTAGAAATTATTCTGTTTGTAGAGTTGTATTTCAATCATTAAATCCTTGAAAATGGTCGACAGAGACAACTACAACATTTCAAAGTATAGAAATTAAAATTTGGATGAACTTGTGTTCCATGTTTCTGATATATGTAGAACCTATGTGAGAAAGGTGGAAGAATTGAGTAAAAAATGTATGAATTTCGAAATTGGCATCAATTCATATATATATATAGATTTCACATAAACACGTGAAATAACAATCAATGATCAAACCACAATATGAAATGGAAAAACAAGACTAAGATCTTTCAACCGTAACAACGGGTTTTTGACTCTGACGAAGACCGCTTGTTACGGTTGAAAGATCTTAGTCTTGTTTTCCCATTTCATATTGTGATTTTATATATATATATATATATATATATATATATATATTAAATTAAATTTATCAGGATTCGGTCAGTTCTTCAGGCTCAAATTAAACTCTCATTGCTGATGTTTTCAGTTTTTATTTAAAACCTTTTTCAAAAGCAGAATATAAAATTATGAAATTTTAAAATTTCTTTTTATAATTAGCGTTAAGATAGTCGTCTAAACTATTTTTTTTAAACATAAATAACAGATTGAATTCTTTAATATGTAACATTTAATGAAATGAGTGACTTGTATTTTCTTATCTAGTCAGTAGGTATCCTAAGTTTAATGTTTTCTTTACATTTTTGCCAGCAGGTCTGCTTCTTACTTTGACAGGAGTACTGTAAGAACAGCAGCAACAGCTGACAGGTTTATTAAGGACGCTGATGCCAACAGGAGTTCATCAGGGTAAGTATTCTACTTAGCTAAATACTTTCAAAGCAATTGCTCTACTTTCTTGATAATGGTCTTTTAGGGATGAATAAATTTACTTAACTTAATAAGTGCTTTGTAGAAGGACTAATAATTAAAGAAAGTAAGCCTACAATAAATATTAAGACGCTGTAGAAGCGAGAGAGTACTCAAAGTACAGCGGTACCTCGGGATACGAGTGCCCCGACATACGAGTTATTTGAGATACGAGATGTCAAATGAGCGAAATTTTGTTTTGATATACGAGTGAAATTTGAGATACGTGGAACAGCCAAACACTAGTATCAGGTCATTTATAAATATGTACATTTCTTTTATCTACGATGCCTCCTACGGCCCACTCAGTTCTCACTTTACCTTTGAAAATTGGAAGATCTTGGGAATATGGGATAGAGTTTCACAGTTCGTGGCAAAGAAACACCCCGAAAATGTTGCAACTGGTCGTGCACCGGATCTATGTAATGAAACTTGCCTAACTCATTTCCGTAGCATTCTGAAAGGGAGGAAGAAACAAACCTCCTTTGACAGTTTTTTTTTTAATCTTGCGAAAAAGGCAAAGACCAGTGAAGAGAAAAGCAGTAACTAAAATGAAGTATGCAATAGCATTTAAGTTATGTTTAATTTAAATTTAAATAATCAAAGTACTAATTACATTTGTACGTAAACTTAATAAAACCAGTTTTTTTAAACAGGTTTTTCTATCCACCTCTACATTCTCTTTTATTATGTTTTTATACGATATTTGTCGTTTATAAATACATTTTTCTTATTCAAAATTACGTAAAAAAATAATTAGGGGTAAGTATTTTTGGGGCTGGAACGGATTAATGGCAATTGATGCCATTTGATCGTGCCAATTGATGAAATATTTTAAGGGAGGCGTAGTAACATCAAGTTTGGAAACCACTGACCTAATGTAAGAATCTTTAAGCACTTGACATCGTAATGAATACTGATTTCATGTTCAACATAACATCTTATAACATATCCGTCTAAGATTCGAAGTTCAAATCTTCTGTACTAATTGAAAAAACTTTACTGACTATAGAAGGCCTGCACTTATAGTAGATAAATTAATTCATGTTATCTCTAATATCATTAACAGCCTCTGTGGTAATTAACTATAAAATTATTTTACATGATTATACTCATACCTCAGTTCTATGGACCTCCCTTTGATTTCGGATTTTGGATGCAACAGATAAAATTTAAAGCTTTTGGACCTGTCTCGATCGGCCAGACGCGTTCCGATGTTTCCACAGTGTACCGCCAGATGGATCTGTTGTCGCTTTGTTTACAGCTGTGCCGGAACACGTTTAGCTGTGTTCTTCCCTCTTTTTCGACCATTTTTGTCCCTTTTTTGTGTGTTGTTTAAGGAAATATTTAACATTTTTTTTTAAACCATGGCAGCTTCCAAATCGGAATCTTTGGACAATCAGGAATTTTCGACAGTTGTCCTTTTTAGCCTGTAGAACTGATGCATGAGTGTACTAAAAAATTCAGTTGTATTAAAATTCAGTTTATTTTTAACCTTTTCACCTCGTAGATTGAAAATTTATACTTCCCTTTGGCCTCTTAAATCGACTATAGTTCATTACAACATTTTTCCCATTTCGCTCTTAAGTTGACTCTAGTCCAGTTTAATTAAAAACATTAGACTGAAAAATTTTCAAAAAATTAAAAATTAAATTTAAAAATTTTCTTTTAAAAAATTAAAAAGAAAAGATTGAAGAGGAAAGGTGCTTGCAATCTAAAGCAAACATCCTATTAATGTAAGAATTGCTCAAATCAACCCCCATTGTGCATTATCCCATGCTTCGAAGACTACCATGCAATAAAGAATTATAAAAAGAAGTTGCAATTTTTGAAAATATGCAGAATGTAATCATTAACCCTTTGACTTCTTAAATCGGCTATAGTCGATTATGACAGTTTTCCCTTGCAAATGACATTTCTAATTGTAGATTTTAAGTTAAAAATCAAAGTCATTATAATGAAATTTTAATATACGATTTTTTATTTTCAAATACGGATAGCAGTAGAATATTTAATTAAATTTCCAAAAAAATAATTTTAAATGAAAAATAAATTTTTCCTTTAAATTCTAAGTCGACTTTGGTTGAATTTAGCACCATTAAGTCGACTTTAGTCACTGGAGGATTTTTTTTCTGATAATAATACACTGAGCTGGGGAAAAAATATATTTTTTATCAAAATACTAAAAAATAACAAAACTATCATGTGATTTTTTTTTAGAGTTGAGGTCTTATGAGTGAAACTACTCCTTTTGCCGACGTTTCGACATATATTTATGTCATCTTTAGAGCTATAACACTTTTTTACAATTAGCACTATTATTACTACAAGTTTGGTTATTTTTTACATTTTATATTTTTAATGTAAAAATTTAATGTTTAATGTATGTAAAAATGTAAAAAAAAACATGTTGTATCTCTGGAGATGATATATATATATATATACGAGTTCTTGTGTATACGTGAACTCGTATTGTGTCCAGTTTGGATCGTATTTCGTTTTATCAGTGAATATATATATATATATATATATATATATATATATATATATATATATATTATATATTATATATATATATGTATGTGTGTGTTGAAACGTCAACGTCAGTTTTTTTGACGACAGTCAGTTTTTTTACTATTAGCACTATAATTACTACAATTTTTGTTATTTGTTACATTTTTACATATGGGTACTAGAAAGGGTACATCAAACATGTTGTAACCCTGGAGATGACATAAATAAATGTTGAAACGTCAGCAAAAAGAGTAGTTTCAATCATAAGACCTCAAACCTCAAAAAAAAAATATATTTATATCATCTGAATATTAGGTTAAGAAAACAAAACGTGATGAAAGCTAACACATAAATTTGAAAAAAAAATTCTTTTGTAAAGTAACTATATTCTTTTTAATGCTAATATTTTTTTTATGCTTTAGGGGTTCTTCAAACTCAGACTGGGAGCTACCACCTTTGACAGCCTATGGTAGCAACAACAACAACAACAGCACCACGACGAGGATTGAATCTGCGAGAGTGACAGACACCAATACGACCCCCCCTCCTGTTTTGTTTCCACCAATCATGTCTCGCACTTACAACTGACATGCTACACCTCGTAACAAATACGAGTACTATCTCAACACAATGCGTATCAGTTATACTGACTTCCTCTTTTAGCACTCAGATCAAGGGAGAAATGTTAAGAAGAGAAATTGAAATGAGAGTGTTTTATAACAATTGTTGAAATAATGGGCCAATCATTTTATATAATGCACAATATAATCCGTAATGATAAAACTACAAAAATTGTATTTAAACGAAAGATTTGTAAATAGTGATATGTGTTCATCACAGAATTAATTCTATGTGGATTACTGCAAAAGTAAGGTATCTCTCAGAACTCTGTTTCCAACAGTATTGAACACGAGCTCTTTTGGTTTGTCAAGTATATTACATTTATATGTACAAAGAGTTATATATATATATATATATATATATATATATATATATATATATATAATTAAAAGAAACGGTCCAGCGGACTTTAATAAATAAAATAAATTCAAAACTCACATTGATATTTCGATGTGAGTTATGTCTGTGTCTTTCTGTGTGTTTCCTTCGTTTTGAATTTATTATATATATATATATATATATATATACTTTTTCGTTGGAAATACGATCCAAAACGGACAAATATAGTTCAATATAGACAAAAAAACATAGAGAAATGAAAAGAACACACTTACAGTCTCTAATTTTCGGTTTGAACCGTCTTCATGATAAGAGAGGGAAACCAAGCTCACTGGTTCAGAGACGGTTGGAGACCCAACCGTTCAGAGACGGTCTCAACCGTCTCTGAACCAGTGCGCTTGGTTTCCATCTCTTATCTCTCCTGAAGACGGTTCAAACCGAAAATTAGAGACTGTAAGTGTGTTCTTTTCATTTCTCTATGTTTCTTTATATATATATTTATTTATTTATTTATTATATATATATATATATATATGTATATACTTTTTCGTTGGAAATACGATCCAAAACGGACAAATATAGTTCAATATAGAAAAAGAAACATAGAGAAATTAAAAGAACACACTTACAGTCTCTAATTTTCTGTCTCCAACCGTCTCTGAACCAGTGCGTTTGGTTTCCCTCTCTTATCTCTCCTGAAGACGGTTCAAACCGAAAATTAGAGACTGTAAGTGTGTTCTTTTGATTTATCTATGTTTCTTTTTTTATATTGAACTATATATATATAAAAGTATTGACCGTGGAATAGAAACAAAACTAAAGTTTATCAGGACTCAGTCAGTTTTTCATTGTCAACGTTTCGGTTTTTATTTAAAACCTTTTTCATAGGCAGAAGTATAAATTTTGAAACAGTTCAGTATCACGTTTTCATTCAAACTTCAGTTATTGTTGAAATCCACAAACTATTTTTCTTTGTAAAATAATTTGTTATGCAATAATTAGTTTTTCTGTTTCAAAATGTATACATCTGCCAATGAAAAAGGTTTTAAATAAAAACCGAAACGTTGACAATGAGAGTTTAATTTGAAAGATAAAACAAAAGTTGTTAAAAAAAAATTATATTACTTTGTTGTGAATCTGAAACTTAAGTTTAAATCTAAAACGGAGCTCCTCTTTGGCAGGGAGACAATTTGTGTATGTTAGTTCCGTCATTTAGCGCCACTGTCGCTTGAAGGGAGCTGTTATCTATTTAGAGTTAACACGTGTTAGCATTTCTTTGCATATCTTCCAAAATCACCTGAAACTAATGTTAGGAAGCTTAAATACGACCCTCAAAAAAAGAATATCTATTGAAAAAACTCCCTTGAAAATGCAATTCTGAAAATGGAGATTAATAACGTAAGGATATCAAGTAAAACCACTGGTGGGGTTCAAATTTTTTAAGAACCGGTTCGTGCGAACCGGCTGAATCCCGGTGAATCCTCTATTGTACCATTATGATGCTCTCGATGTAACATATATTTGTTCTCAACTTGTGAGTGCACTGTTCCCAATCATTAAAAGGAAGCCTAACCAACTAAAAATTTTGCAAAAGCATATTTAAGAGGAAAAAATAATCTTTATGCATTATTTTATTTCTTTCAATTATGTTTAGAAATAATTCAGAGCTTACAAAATCAAAATTAGTTTAAAACCACTAAAATAGTCTGCTGATTTTTTTATTTTTTTATTGTATAGCTGTAAAGTACTTTTCTAAAGCAAGATACATTTGTAAATATATGCAAAATATGAAAGTATTTTTAATATTAGAAAAGCTTTGTAAGTATAAACAACAGTACAAAAGTAGTTTATAATTTAATAATAAAACTAGCAAATATTATTGTATGTTGGTAGAAATAAAATGTTCAAAACAAGTTTTCATTTATTTATGACCTGTTCAAAATTACGTTTTGTGTTGCACTAGAACAAAATTGTAAAGTTTGGCATTACTTAGAAAACACATTTGAGTAATTCAACTTTAATATGACTAAACATCATATCGAACTCTTTGATAATCAATTGAGTTTTGGCTTTATTTTGAAAATGCAAAATCATGAGAAGAATAGTTTAGGGTTCAGTCAAAAAACTTCTAAATAAAAAAAAAAATAAATAAAGGAAGGAAATAAAATTGGAATGGCCTACAAACAATTCTATAAGGCAGAGGGTGCCAAAGTTCTGCGGAACTGGGAGTTCCTTAACGGACTGTCTGGAGTTCCGTAAAAAACATGTTTCTAAAATTATTTTTTTTTGGTATGGATTTATTCTATATTTCTTGTGAATCATAAAACCGAATAATGTTTATATCTACATATACCCATAAGTAGATATGGTCAAAATTTTATTCATATTTAGAGTGAATCACTAGTCAGTTTTTAGAGCTATCTGATTCTCGAATTTCCTGCTATTGCAAAAGTATCACTTCACACATTGTTGCCATTTCCCACTACCTACTTATGTGAAATTGGATTTTCCCTTTAAACAACCATAGAAACCAAATACCGAAGTAGACGTAATGCTGGGACTAACTTGAGAATCAAACTCTCAACTATAAAGTCAAAAATGATTACAAAACAAACTCTATGTTAAAATTGATAGTAATTCTGTTTTATGTGTTATGCACTTGTGAAAAATATGAAAATTAAAATCTTTTAGTTTGGAATTTTTATTAAAGAATTACACATTGCAGTAATATCACTTTTTTAATAGCTTTTAAACATACATACTATTTAAAAAGGCATATGAAAATATTTATATTATGATTGTATGAAATCATTAGAATCTGGGGCTCCCGGGAAAGTTACTGGAACCAAAAAGGGTTCCGCGTCGAAAAAAGTTTGGAAAACTCTGCTATAAGGAAACATAAAACCAAATTCGTTCATAGCATATTGACTTTGTGTTTTATTTTAATGTGACAATATATACATTTTAATCAATAATGTATCATTTGTGTATATGTGATTGTAATTATTTTATTAGCTGTAAGAAACCTGAAACCATCGATCAATCTGATATGTTATTAAAATTATTTTCCTGGATTTCATCGGATTATTCATAAAATAATAATATGCACTAATAATAATTGTACCATTATACCATTTTAACTCAATGTAACATTTAAACTATTAAATGTTTACTATAATATATATACTATGTTATAGTCAAGATAATATAATATATGTATATATATTATATATTAAAATAATCCAGTATTGTTTATATTATATTATTGGTTATATATATATATATATATATCTAAAGTTTATCGGGACTCGGTCAGTTCTTCAGGTTCAAATTAAACTCTCATTGCCAACGTATCGGTTATTATTTAAAACCTTTTTCATAGGCAGAAGTTTTATCGAGACTCGGTGAGATATTAAGTTCTTTAATGACCTTTATAAGTGTACATTGAGAAGTATCCCTCATTTCTATAGTTTTATGTATGATTTGACAAAAATCTTTCTCTTCTACAAAGCGACTGACTCATATTCAGATATATTGTGACAAAATGTTTCTACAACCCCTAAAAAGACAGCCTGCATTCTTTGTATGATATGAATACATTGACCATCCATAATAGTTCAGTAAGCAAATTTCTAATAGATATTACACAATATTTTTAAATTCTACCTCTCATGACATAGTATTCTTTACAAATGTAATTTCACAAGGAATAAGCTTTATTTAACTAAATTGCACTCGCCTGTTTCCAACAATAGTATTTCCAACATTGCTGTATCAATTCCACTAAAGTTGAGATGTGTAGTGTAGTTTTTTTTTAATTTGAGAATATTTAATTGGAAAATGGAAAATTTAAGAATATTAAATTGGAAAATGCGTTTAGAAACAGTATTACAGGCATAAAACGTAAAAATTAAGAGCCTGAAAACACATTTAGATATAAATTTTAGATTTGTCGTTAGTTTTTTATTATTTTAATTTTTTTCTATTTTTACACCCTCAAAATTCTGCTCCCTGGTATGTACCGCCTGGAATGGACCCCCCCTCCCCCCCACACACACACACTTGTTAATCCACTGTTCTTCAGAACATCCTTTTGTTTCTATCTGTACCGGATCCAATACTGACACCATTTATACTTTTACCATATTACTGTAATGTATTCTATAGTTTGTAGATTATTTCATTTATATATTTTTGCTGATTCATCGATTTGAAGGCATTAATCAATTGGGGGGGGTGGGGGGGGGGGAGGTTCAAGAATTACGTTTCCACACAAAAAAAAAAGTTTAATATGAAACTATAAACTATTACTGTACAAATCTATAAGTATGGCTATTTGGACTTACGGTATTGAAATATGGGGAGCAACAAAATCTAACAATGCCCAGAGGATACAAGCTCTTCAGTGAAAAATTCTTAGAAAAATTCGTCATTGTTTTTTTTACATAACAAATCAAACAATCTATTCAGACCTCAGGATTTCAATAGTTCATCAAGTAGCAATATCTCGCTACAAAGCCTTCCACAAAAATCTTTTTAGCAATAATAATCCCTTAGTCCTAAACATCTCCTCAACAAATATCCCAAGAAATCCCCAAATGTGCCTGAAGAGAAAGTGGCTAAGAGACTTATTGGTGTGAATTACTCTAGTGACATAAATTTAATTTAAGTTTTATAACTTATTTTTCACGCCAGGAAGTATAATTACTGGAATTATTTCTTCCCTCCTGCCTCCATGTGTAAATGTATACATTTTTTTCATCGTTGTCACTGGTAATGTTACATTTACGTTGTTGTGACTATGTATAATAAAAATAAAAAAAAATGAAGGTAACAAGAACACTCAGTGTTCTTCTTTAGGTTAGCATAATATATATATATATATGGATTAATTTACCACAATGAAACAAATTTGGAAACAATGCTCTAAAGCCTTTTGTCAACACATCGTCAGAGAGCAAGTGAACTAAAAAATAATAAATACTTGTTAACCTGGTTGATTGAAGTTTCTAGAATTGTTGGTAACCCTGGATGTGTTTAATGATTAAGAAGTCTTCATCTGTTTAAATATTCCGCTAATCAGAACTTCATCCAATTTATAGAGTCCTAGGCCATTATTTATTAATTTCTCATAAAAGTTCTTTATGAGCGCACTTTCCACACACACACACATATATATATATATATCAGTTCACAAACGAAGAAAAGCAACACACAGAGAAAGAGACACATTTACAAACTCAAATTTTCGGATGATCCGTCTTCAGGAGAAAAGAGAGAATGGGCGACCAGGCACGCCGGAAACACAACGGCAGGAAACCGTTTCCGGCGTGCTTGGTCGCCCATTCTCTCTTTTCTCCTGAAGACGGATCATCCGAAAATTTGAGTTTGTAAGTGTGTCTCTTTCTCTGTGTGTTGCTTTTCTTCGTTTGTGAACTGATTTGCGTCCAGTTTGGATCGTTTTTTCGAATTTTAAGTATATATATATATATATATTACGTATATTATATGAGTTTTAAGAACATCAGAGCGAATTATTTGAAATTGACTACAATATATGCATTAAAATCCCCCCAATATGAGAAAATACAAAACTATAACAGATTGCACAAGTAGTGCATTAATCTGTATTGACCTCCTTTCATGTTCAAGAATTAAGGCCAAATGATCTCTTTGAAAGATCAAAATGATTATATTATTTGAGAAAAATATAAGAAAAAATGTTCAATTCAACAAAAGAAAGTTTTTATATCTTTCAAAGCGATTGGCTTGCATTCAGATAATATCATATGATCAAATAAGAGTCAGATAATATAAAATATCAAATATATTTGATAATATGATATTACCAAATCATAATATGATTTGATAATATGATCAATATGATTGTAGATAGAGAATCTGCATTCTGAGCATGATGTCATATACAGCTTTCATTCATAGTAGTTAAATAGGAAAAATGTCTAATGGAGGTTTTACATATATATTTTTGAATTCTCCTCTTGAAGATATAGTATTCTTTAAAATGTAATCAAGTACAATTGGAATGAGCTTCTTAAACTAAATTGCACCCAATCGTTTTTGCTTCTTTACTTTCTTCTTGAATAATTTCTCAGTTCCACTCCCGTCAAAGCTGAGATTAATCAATACTCTACTCAAAACATATGCAGTAGTAATATACTCGAGACTGCTAGATATTTTTATTGTGACAAACATTTCCTTATTCATTCTGAGGTAAAATAGATAAAACAAACAAAAGTCTCCACACAAATGGAGTTTTATTCAACTACAACAACGCGTTTCAAACACTTTGTGTTCATCATCAGGAAGACACCAAAGGATGTGGTGCTTAAGGGTTGGTCCAGTGAAAACAACAACAAAAAACTTCATTTGTGTGGAGACTTTTGTTTGTTTATCCATTTTACCTCAGACTGAGTAAATAACACACATTTACGGATTGCACAACTAATGATTTCCTTATTGTTTTACTAGTTCATTCAAGAACTTACTTCATTCATGAATTTACTAGTTCATTCATACCTACTCCCAAGTATCCAGCTATTTACTTGAAAATCAAATTACAATGTTTTCATTATTAGTTTATGACCCGTCAATAATATCAGTCTGAAAGTGAAAACCTTTAAAAAAAATTGTTCTTTAATGATTGCCAATTAATTTTGTTGTATTAATAATTATTAATTAGTAATAATTGTCAAGTAATTGTAATTTTAGTCAATTACACATTTTTTTGTTTATTTAATTAAATTCTTCCTCATTGAAATTTTTAAACAGTTATAATAATCAATTAATATGAGATTTAAGTAATAAGATCAATTATTTCCACTAATATTTCAATTATTTCGGACACCACTATGGATAAACAAATGAGAATTTAAGACAGTGATATAAAGTACATATTCATGATTTAATAAGAGAAGAAATAAACAATTTTCAAAATTTTAAAATAACATAAAAGGTATTTTTTTTCAATAGAATGTAAAAATTTTGACTTATGATTGAAAGTGAAATATTTTGAGGAGATAAAAATCATTATTTTGTTAATCAGATCATAGTTCTTTCTTACTTACTGTAAAGTAAAGTGTAGGCCACTCTAAACATTTGCTATTATTATTCTATAATAATAACAAATAATAATTGTTATTATAACAAAAAATAATAACAAATAATTGGAGAAATAATATTTCTCCAATGATAATTAAAATAAATGGACATTTTTGACAATTTCATTCATTATATTTAACAGTTTCATTAATTATATGTTTCAATGATTATTACAAATCTACGTTATTAGTTATGTTTAATGATTGGTGATTTCATTAACTATATCATCAGATTTAATTTGACTACTCATGTTACCTGTTCTTTTTCATTTTATAATCACAATCATTTACAAGTACCACACATTACGTATTCATTAATTTATTCGTAACAATTATCCCAATTAAATTTCATGATAAACTGAAAAAATGTAATATATTATTATTAAAATACATCCATTAATGAAATTGATTGGGTATACGTCTGATAATGGGCTTACTTACAGTAAATTTAAATATAAACCAGCTCAAATTTTCCAATTCAATCCCGAATTAACAAAATTGTAACGTTTATAATTGTTTAATACTGGGCATTTTTTTTTCATGACCTAAGAAAATGTTGAATTTGTTTTTGAAAGATATTGGGTAAATAAACATTTCGAATGAAAACTAGATATAATAATAATAATAGTTACTATTAATTTATGTAACATTAATTTCATGTTAAGCATTCATTTAGAATGTTTTGATATATTATCTTATGCTGAGTTATTTAATAGCTATAATTAAAATCCTTATTGAATTAAGTCTTTTTCATATGTTTTTGTAATCATACTTTTCAATTTTCAATCAATAAAATATAATAAAATTTAAACAAAATTGATTGTTTTACCACTGACCTTGTAATACTCATGGTGATTCATTTTCTTCTGATTCATGCATTCTAATAAAGATGAAATACAATTTGCATTCTCTTTTAACTGAATAATATCGTTCATTTTATCACTTTTTTACTTGAAAAATAAGAAGAAGAAACCGACGCCGTGAACAGATTGAAATAAGAGAAGGCATATTGGTTTGTGAAATAGTAAAACCTGTTGGAGCTAAATGATAACAGTGCAACCAAATTAGACAGCAATTAAATACAAACTAATATGAATTTATTTATTGTACCGAATTATTTTAACTAAAAAAAATATTTTATTTAAGGAAGCTTTATTTTCCATTATCAGTGGAACTGGTTAAATAACTTCTATCAATAAAAAACTTATAAACTGATAATATATCTCAATAT
This sequence comes from Hermatobates lingyangjiaoensis, assembly GCA_026182355.1. Taxonomy (NCBI): domain Eukaryota; kingdom Metazoa; phylum Arthropoda; class Insecta; order Hemiptera; family Hermatobatidae; genus Hermatobates; species Hermatobates lingyangjiaoensis. Next base: position 182,544 of record JAPFBL010000530.1, on the reverse strand, counting down.
GTTTCAAATACTCAAACAGTTAAAGAAAAAACATTATTAAAAACTAAGTAGGATTAGTTCAATTGCTAGCTTGATAAAAACAGTTCAATAGAAGAATAATAACTACAAAATATTCTATTTAAGCAGTTATGCAAGATGTATTATCTCTACTAAGGGATAAATGCAATTGGTTGACTTCTATCTTTTAGATTCAGCATTAACATGTAGATAATTTAAAAAAAAATAATTATGCAATAAACGAAATAGAATTAATACACTTAATAACAAATCTATTCACTTTAAAGTTTATTTTTTACTTAGAGATCAAAATACTCTGACAATACAATGTTTAAAATAATTCGTATTAAACTGATAAACAATGACACATAATAGTAATATATTTAAATCAAATGAGTTTGAGTCAGTGGCAATTAAGTAAACTGCAACATCATGAAGGATAACGATAGTAGATGATTAATTACTTTTTCTAGACTTCTTTATGTCGTATTTAAAACAATCTAAACTGCTATACAAACCATTTCACTTTATCATCATACTAGACAGTGAAGAATGGAGCAAATAATTATTTTAATGACTTGGAACATAGGGTAATTTGGAGTTTCTAAATTTTATATAATGGTATGTAAAAATATAGTTGGGAAATGAGATAAGGAGAATCAATTAAATTGGATTACATCGTAGTGTCTAAGAGACTAAGAGTCTAATTACATCATAGAGACTAAGGAGATGAGAGATATTTTGTTGGTCACAAAGTAAACGATAGTAAATAAGTAATCTATTGGATAACTCGACTTATAAGAAAGCTTCTTAAATAATTTAGAATGGCTGGATTGAAGTAAATGTATGATAATGATTGTAATCCGAATTCCAAGCATATTCTAAAGTTGGAAGAACGAGAGATTTATAAAGTGTATAAGAAAAGCAACTCTTAAGTCTTCCCACATAAAAATTAAGACTTAGTGTTTCTTTTCCTCTCTAATCATGAGTAAATACTACACAACAACTGCTTGCATAGCTCATGAATAAGAAAAGGATTGAGATCTTTGAAAACATTTGAATTTCTTGTAAATAAACACAGAATTTTCATGATACATTTTTTTTAAATAAACAATATGATTCTTACAAGTTAATTACCAGTAAAATTAATTCTAAATCTTTCACAGAATTACTCTGGTCAGAAGGTTACATTTCAATTGATAAGATATATTATTGTGGTTTCTGAATGAGAAAAGGATATTGTGGAACACTTGGACAAATTTAGATTGATACTATAAAAAGAACACCAGTTTATTTACTGAATGTTGAAGATATTTGGAATCATAAGATGAGGCTATCTTGAAGTAAAGTTTAAAATTATCAACAAAGTGTAAAAATGCAACATCTAGTAGTAGGGAATAAATGTCGTTGATAAATATTGAAAACACGAATAGTTGATGTACTATTAAGAACACCAGATGATCGAAATAACGAGTTTGATTTAAATGCTTCAACTTCAACGATTATTTAAAGTTTATTTAGTTTGTAAAGTAACCTTGCAGCCAGTGAAACATATCACCTGAAATACCAAGAGCCTGCAATTTAGAAAAGAGTATACCATGATCTGTCTTATTAAATGCTTTAGCAAAGTCACTATAAATGACATCATCCTACAAACCAGTGTTCATAGAATTGAGGATATAATTTAGAAAAGAGTATACCATGATCTCTCTTATTAAATGCTTTAGCAAAGTCACTATAAATGACATCATCCTACAAACCAGAGTTCATAGAATTGAGGATATAATTTAGAAAAGAGTATACCATGATCTCTCTTATTAAATGCTTTAGCAAAGTCAGTATAAATCACATCATCCTACAAACCAGAGTTCATAGAATTGAGGATATAATTTAGAAAAGAGTATACCATGATCTCTCTTATTAAATGCTTTAGCAAAGTCAGTATAAATCACATTATCCTACAAACCAGAGTTCATAGAATTGAGGATATAATTTAGAAAAGAGTATATCATGATCTCTCTTATCTTATTAAATGCTTTAGCAAAGTCAGTATAAATCACATCATCCTACAAACCAGAGTTCATAGAATTGAGGATATAATTTAGAAAGGAAAGCAAATTAGTAGACGGTAACCTATTAAGATAAATACTATGTTGTTGAAAACTAATATATTTATTATTATCTCTGCTAAGTTTACTTAGTATTATGGAGTCAAATATTTTTGAAAGAGTTAATAAGATTAATAATGGCCTATAATAACAGTTTGTGAATTGTTATTTATAACCAGCTTTGTAAAGTAGAATAACAAAATCTTTCTAGATCTGAACGAAAGATTGTAAATATGAAGAATGGGAACAATTTTTAACAATGATTGGAGGAATATTTTTTGGACTATGAGATTTATTACCATCTAATTATAAATTATATTTTCAATATTTTCAGATGTAATATTGATACTGCTGTATTGATATTATAAATATTAATATTATGACTATTACTGCATGATAAAGAACTAAATGAAGAAGGAGAGTCAAAAACAGAAGACAAATATTTAAAAAATAGGTTAGAAACGTGTGGCTATGTGAGGGAGACTCTTAATTCAAATACATATTAGAAGGCATAGCAGTGCTTGATTTAATAGTTTTTACATAGTTCCAGAATTTCCTAGTATTACTCTAAACTGTTTTTTCTACATTAGCTATAAATCTGTTATAACCTTCCTGAAATAAAGTTTTACATTCAGCTCTAAAAGATGAAAATTGACTTCAGTACTTATTACTATCAAAAGCTTGTGTGAAGAGTTAATGGTACATCTTTTTTTTTTGCTAAACTTTATCTAATAATTCTAACGAGAACATTTTTGATAAGTTAAAGTATTATTTGTTTTAATTCTAAGTATATAATGATATATGATAAGCAAAATAGTATATTATAAATAATTGGTGCATTCATTTATACTTGAGAATGAAAATAAAGTGTCTGAACTAAATTCTGATAAATTGGATAATAATGAAACATAATCGGCCCTTCAAGAAATTGTATTTAATATTATGAAATTCAAGAAGTAGATCTTAAGGAAGTATCTATCTATATCTATTGCAATAAGAGAAGGATAGTATTATTTGTTATACTGTTTGATATTATATCAAGTTCAATATCTCTAGTAACTTATTTGGCACTATTGTGACTATTATAATAAATAAAAAGAAAACCTCCTAATACGGAGTTTATCAAATAACGGAGTTTATCAACATACGCCAGTGAAACAAAGTTACTTTTATCCGTTTTAAATCTGAAATTCAATATCTCTAGTAACTTATTTGTAATTGACATTATTATGATAATCTATATAAATAAAAGAACGTTTTGTCTGTACATTGCTTAGAACTAACTCATTTCAAGTTTTCTTGACGTTTCATACAATAGAGAAACCGAATCCACCCTTAGAAAAATATCTGTCGGTTTAACGGTTTGTTTGCAAAATTTTATCACAAGTAAACTCAGCCACCATAAGACATAGCAAGCTGAAACATTGACAGTAGATTTTCGTATGTCTAACTTAAAATATAGGATGTGAATTGATTGGAAATTCAACGTAAAAGCGAAGTTATGGACGTTTAAAGCAAAAACATTTGTCACAAGTAAACTCAGCCACCATGAGACATAGCGAGCTGAAACGTTGACACTAGATTTGTGTATGTCTAACTTAAAATATAGGCTCTGAATAGATTGATAATTCCGAAGTGAAGTTATGGACTTTTAAACTGTATTTTCCTAACTTCACAGGCATGTTTATTTTGAAATTATACAGGTGTAGCAAGGTTATCAAGTATTGTTAATTGATTTTAATTTCATATAATAAATAGCTTTGTGAACGAGCCATTTTCAATCCTTACTAATTAACAGGCAGGAAAAATCAACAAATAAGTTCTCACGCTATATCAAGCCGAGGAAAGAACTTACAAGTCAGTAAAGAGAGTGATTAGTGATAAGGAAGCAGTTAATTATCTAACTGAATTTCTTGACTCCGTGATTGCTTCTGGACTGCCTGCTCATGAGTAAAAACTTAAAGTAGTAGCATCAATCATGCTGTAATTTAGTAGCAGTAACAAATTTCATGTTACGAAATGTGAGTGGCCCAAAAATGTACAACGGGACACAACTCTTGAGTTCGTGCTCTGCACAGATACGTCATTGAGTCTGTGTGTTTACGAAGCATACCATTGGTTCCGAGCCACTTCTGTTATCATTCAAACGATTGCAATGACTCATCAACCTTTGTTTCGTAATGATGGTAACTAAGTCGCAAGGGGAAACTCTATCTACCGCAGGAAATGAAGTGAGTGAGACCAAGTTTTTCTCACATGGTCAACTGCAGTTTGCTTTCCCAAGAGTCAGAAGTTGTAGCTCTTTGTTCTTCCATGAACCTAAAGGACAGACAGATAATATGGTGTATACAGAGCCATTTGATTAACACTGTAATAATAATAATATTTTCTACTATTCTATAATTTCTAATGATATTTGGGAATACCATGTATCATCGAATTTTTGATTCTGTCAAAGACGGGTACGTTTGTTAGTTTATAATAAATAAAAAGAAAACCTTATAATATAGAGTTTATAAACAAAGTTACATTTATTAAAGTAGATATAAATTAGATTAGAAATGATTTTTATAAAGTTGCATGGATTTAAATTTCAGATTCGTAGGTCTCAATTTAGTATATAAATAATTATGATTGAATCCCTTCATTTACCACCAACCTTTGCATACTGCGCATGTCTTAACTATACCAAAGTTCATTTCAACCAATCATAGCTCTCATTTTTTTTCCAAGTCCATTTTTATTTGAAATAGCGTCTCTATACTATGGCAGGAGTTTTATTTGTAATAGTTTGAAATGAACTTAAATGTGCTCTTACTGAAAACTTTTAGTTGTAATGTGTTTTAAATTAGTTTTTATGCTGATTGAATGATAATGCAAGAATTCAAAACATCCTATTTAAGGTCAGTGAAAACATTAATTTTCTTTTCAGCATTACTTCTACTTTCAACTTTAAGTAACAAAAGTTATAGTAATATTAAATTTGATCATCATTACACCTTATATAATTTAATTACAACCTTATATAACAAACCAAAAATCACCTTGTAATCGTTATCAACTCAAGAAATTTATCAACTGAATCCAAATGGTTTATTCTACAACAATATTCAAAAAGCATCTTTTAATATCATTTAAAACAGTTATTTAATGTATTAGTCGTATCTATTTTCCAAAATTTCCCCTAGTAATTTCTGGTCTTAAACAATATTATACTCATGTTTATTCTCTTATTCTGTATCAAAATGGTTTCTCCTACAATAATATTCAAAAAGCATCTTTTAATATCATTTAAAACAGTTATTTAATGTATTAGTTGTATCTATTTTCCAAAATTTCCCGTAGTAATTTCTGGTCTTAAACAATATTATACTCATGTTTATTCTCTTATTCTGTATCAAAATGGTTTCTCCTACAATAATATTCAAAAAGCATCTTTTAATATCATTTAAAGCAGTTATTTAATGTATTAGTCGTATCTATTTTCCAAAATTTCCCCTAGTAATTTCTGGTCTTAAACAATATTATACTCATGTTTATTCTCTTATTCTGTATCAAAATGGTTTCTTCTACAATTATATTCAAAAAGCATTTTTTAATATCATTTAAAACAGTTGTTTAGTGTATTAGTTGTATCTATTTTCCAAAACTTCCCTTAGTAATTTCTGGTCTTAAACAATATTATACTCATGTTTGTTCCCTTATTCCGTATTGCTACATATAAATTTATTTAGTTCTAAAATATTATTTTATTAAAACCTAATTTATGTTTTATTAAAAACTCCTTCAAACATTGTATCAATTATTTATTAACCATTGTATGTGTACTATTATTAGTATTTTTATTGTACTATTGCATTATCTCTTATTTTATTTTTTTACAGTATTATTTGTTCCTTATTACATTTATTATATACTATGCTGTTATCGTAAAAGAATTTTAGTTAGTGAATATCAATAAATAAATAACATAACAAACAAACATAGTAACATAAACGTTATTATAATAAACATAATAACATAACAAACAAAGCACATGACTTGTGCTTGTCAATTGTTCAAATTAGGTTTATTAAAATTATATTTTATTCTACTAACTATAACTTTTTTTTGGATTAACTTAAAATAATCCAAATTTAAAAGAAAGAGAGTGGGTTAGCTCAGTGGGAACGTTACATTAATCCAAATGTGATTAAATTTTCCAGAATATAAATAGAAATATCTTAAGACATTTCAGTTTTCCATTTCATTCCTTTGCTTAATTAATACAATTTTTCCTCATTGAAATTTTTAAATAGTAATAATAGTCAATTAAAATGAAATTTAAAGAATAAGATGCAATAATTTTGAATACCACTATATTAGTTAAACAGATAGCGCTTTATGACAGCAATATGAAGTACACATTATTGGTCTAACCAGAGAAAGATAGATGAAAGAAATGTTAAATTTTAAATCAACAAAATTGTTATTTTTTTCAATAAGGTTTGCAATATGGTTGTGTGATAAAGCTATTGAGGAAACAAAAATCATTATTCTGAGGTAAAATGGATAAACAAACAAAATTCTTCAAACAAATGAAGTTTTATTCAACAACAACAACGCGTTTCGAACACCTTTGTGTTCATCATCAGGAAGACACTATAATACAAATTATATCTAATCAGTTACAAAATTAGAGGGAAATAATAAAATTCAATTAAGAGAATTAAAGACATACCCAAGGATGTGGTGCTGAAGGGTTGGTTCAGATCCGCATCCTTGGGAATGTTTTTAATTCTCTTAATTGAATTTTATTATTTCACTCTAATTTTGTAACTGATTAGATATAATTTGTATTATAGTGTCTTCCTGATGATGAACACAAAGTGTTCGAAACGCGTTGTTGTTGTTGTTGAATAAAACTTCATTTGTGTGGAGAATTTTGTTTGTTTATCCATTTTACCTCAAAATGAGTAAATACCACACGATTACAGATTGAACAACTAATGATTTAAAAATCATTGTGTTCTTAATCAGTTTGATAACCTTTTTCATATAGTAAAGTTGAGTGTAGGCTAATACAGAATTTTTTATATTCATTTCAAGAATTTTTTGATCATCAAAGAGCAACAGATGAAGATCTAACTTAAAGATTTTCACTCTAAATAATGTCGACAAACTAATACAAACTGTAGAATTCCGGATGTAAAATTACAGGCCTCTTTTACAGTATGTTACGAATTATAATTGTTATAAGTGAATTTCTAGTTAGTGAATAGTTGAAAAATAGCACAAAATATGCCTGGAAGATAAACCAAATCAGTGAAATTGTTTAGTAAAATTATATAAAACAATTACACTAATAAATACCCCTAATAAAAAAAATTGGTTTGAAAAACAACAATATTTTGTCAAATTATAAATCTTGATTAAATAATACTTTTTGATCCCTCAAATAAGTCCAATTTGATGAACAACATTAATAATTACTTTACTATAAGTAAAGTATAGTGATCGTGAAAAAATTCGATCTCGAGATTTTGACGGAATTACATGTTTTGAGGTCCTAGAAGTCGTTTTATGAAGTTTTTTCGATGATGTCTGTGTGTGGGTGGGTGGGTGCGTGGGTGAGTGTGTTAGCATTGCTTGTTATCACGCTACGGTCCAGAATCTTTGATGGATCAAGTTGATATTTTACACAAAAATGGGCCCCATAGGGAAGAAGGTCCCTATTGTTTGGGAAGAATTATGCATGTTGGGAAAGTCACTTTTTTTTTACCAAAAACCGTTTTTTAGAAAACATTTATTTCTCCTAAACTGATAACCCTACAGTTTTGAAAGTTTGACATTATCTTTGAAGTTACAAATGGAACAAACGAAAAATATATTCAGAATTTTAAAACAACAGAAAATATTTGTTTTAATATTCCTATAAATAGAACATTATGTGGAGAATGAGTTTAGATATTTTTTTTTTAAATTACATTCGCTAATGGGACGTTATAGTACGATTTCTGTTTTCAGAAAATGTTTTTTTGATGCTAACGGCTCATTAAAAAATAATGAAAATTTGACCAAAAATGGAACAAAAAATTAGCAATTCATAAAAAAAAATCATGAAGTTTCAATTACGGGAAAGAGCAATAACGCTATAAGAACTGTTTGTTTATCCTAGACTAAGAGATCACCTGCTATACTTGTCGATTTTTTTATATTTTTTTACATTGTTTACATTGACTTAGAAATTTTTTGAGCGACCTACTGAGATAAAATTGATATTTATAAAGGAACAATTATATTGTTTATTGACTTATATGAGATGTAAGAGGAATAATATTGTGCAAGAAAATAATAACATTCACTCAGAAAAAATTCGTATATATGTTATTTAACAAAGGGGAAGGAAAATAATCTTATTAAATACTAAAAGCCATAAAATTCCCAGTATAATAATTCTGTAAAAAACCAAAAATGTAAAAGATAATTCAAAATTGAAATATTTCGTTTAGAGATTAAAAAATGTAATTATCGTACATCTTTAATTATAAATCATCTTAAAACAACATTTTTTCTTCGCTGTTTATGATGTTTGCAGAGAAAAAAAGGGTATTTTCCTGTTTTAAATTTGAAAATTTTACTTTAATATTCAATGTAGAAGGATGTCAAGTAAACGATGTAAGAAATCCACTGGCTATTTGAACAAAAGCCATGTTCTCTTGTAGGAGAATATTTCGTATCAAGAAATGTTCACTTTGGTTTTTCAAAAATGTTATTACTGCTGTAGTTATACTAATGAAATTATTTGCATCAGCTGTGTGATGTACAAAATTAAGCTTATATATTGATATGTCCTTCAATCACTATCTGTACTACCTCAGGAATGAAAGACTAATAATCATATCCTTATATCAATATCCTTATGTTAATGTGAAAAAAAATCCATAGTCAAAATAACTGATTTATGAATCAATTCCTTTCTGTTTCTGTACATGTAAAATGTAATAAATAACCAAAATAGTAGTAATAGTAGTGGTAATTGTAAAACAATCATGTTGTAGCCCTGAAGATGACATAAATATATTTCGAAGCGTCGGCAAAAGAACTAGTTTAAAATCATTAGACCTCAACCCTCAAAAAAAATTACATCATATAAATATTGGGTCAAGAAAACAAATCATGAATATCCATATATATAGTAATATAGTATAGTATATTATAGTACTATAGTTTTATATACTATAGTACTAGAGTACTATATTGATTTGTGCATTAAAACAATAATACATACCTATATTTACACACAATATGACAAATTAATTTAAAATACAGAATAATGTGCTCGTTATTTATCAAATAGTATATATAATAGTATATATAGTATAGTAATATATAATATATATATAGTAATATAGTCATTCCATATATTTCCTTATAGAAAACAAGTAAAATAGTGTTTTATTTAAAGAGATTAAGTGAACCAATAAATGACGTAATTGAAATGATGTTGGTTGAGTGACGTCATGTGCTAGTCATGCACATCATGCACTCTGATTGGTCAGTTCAGAATACGACTCTGTAGTGTTCTAATACATCCGCCATAATGAAATATTATTCTCTGAAAAGAACAATATTCCTGAATATTTAAACAAATCGTAAGTAACGACCGTTTCTGCAACTATTTTTAGGTATATTTTTAACAATAAATTAGTTCAATAATAATAATAATAAATAAATAATTAGATGACAATTTCTTAGTGATTATGTTTAACCAAATAGCTACTTCAGTTATAGGTTAGCGTCCTTTCTTTAAAAAAAATTATATTAAAATCAATAATGCATACCTATATTTATACACAATGTGACAAATTAATTAAAAATACAGAATAATGTGTTCGTTATTTGTCAAAATGTCAAACAAATATCCTACCAGAAATAAATTATTGAAATAATTAGAATTTCATTTTAAATTATTAAAGTTTAATGGAATATATTACTTTCTAATATTATGTGTAACTCTTACAGTTTGAATTCAATAATAGTTATCATTGTTTTTATGATTATAGTTATTTCATGTTTAATGCAGTTAACTATTTCAATTCAATTATTAGTATTAATTTTGTTATACAATGTAATGATGTATCATTTAACGTTCATTTTACTAATTACTGGCATATTCTTTTAATTAATAAATAAAAATCATTCTTTATAATCATATAATGGAAAATTACGTTAACTAAAACTGATTTAGAAAAAATATGAGAACATAATACAGGACTAAAACCATGGCTACAATAACCTTGTCCATAGAACAAGCTCAGCGTTTTACAACTTCCAATATTAATTTAACATCCATTTCTTTTACCTGTATTATAATTGTTTACCAATTGAAATCATTATGAAGCAATGAAAAGAGTTGGGTAACGTAAACTTACTTTTGGTTCATTCTTTGTTATCATATAATTGTTAAATTCATTGAAAATTTTTAATATTTTGAAACTGTAGTTTCTATATATAGTCATATTTATAATTTTGACATTATGAATTGTTTATTATTAAAAATTATATCAACACTAAATGATAGGTTGAGCACTTTAAATGTTCATTACTTGTTCAATCTGTTATAATGTCATATTTCTTCCTATTGGTAGATTAATTAAGTGATTACTAATTTCATACTAATTCCTCTTGCTAAAAACCTCAATAGTTCAATTCAACATTCATATATTGTATTTAATTTCAACTAATTTACTCTGTTCTTTTCTAATTTCTAATATAAATTTAATATCCATTTGAATTTAGTATTAATTTAATACTTGTATTATATTGTTCACCAATTGAAATCTTTATGTAGCAAAGAAAAAATTTGGGCAATTGTAAACTTACTTTTGGTTCATTCTGCATTATCACATTTTTGTTTTCATACTTTGAAACTGTAGTTTCTATATATGATCAATCATATTAATAATTTTGATATTATGAAATGTTTATTATTAAAAATTATATCAACACAATTATATAAAAACCATTTAAGTATCTATGAAATTAGTTTTTAAATGTGTTTAAACTAAATTTAATCCTATATCATGTTTATTAAAGAAGTAATTTGCCAAATTTCTCTAATTTCTAGACTTTTTAACACTTTATTTTGATTATTTGAGCATTTGTTTTAATGAAAATAATGAATTTTTTAAAGGTAATTCAGCAAAAAGAAACTTTATTTATGGTAATAATTTCCTTTTAAAATTATTAAAATTGGATTTGTTTTATTTTAGTAATTACCGAATAAACTTCAAGATGTTTAAAACATTTTTCTTAACTATTTCAATTCAATTATTAGTATTAATTTTGTTATACAATGTAATGATGTATCATTTAACGTTCATTTTACTAATTACTGGTATATTCTTTTAATTAATAAATAAAAATCATTTATTTATGAACACTTTAAATGTTCATTACTTGTTCAATCTGTTATAATGTCATATTTCTTCCTATTGGTAGATTAATTAAGTGATTACTAATTTCATACTAATTCCTCGTGCTAAAAACCTCAATAGTTCAATTCAACATTCATATATTGTATTTAATTTCAACTAATTTACTCTGTTCTTTTCTAATTTCTAATATAAATTTAATATCCATTTGAATTTAGTATTAATTTAATACTTGTATTATATTGTTCACCAATTGAAATCTTTATGTAGCAAAGAAAAAATTTGGGCAATTGTAAACTTACTTTTGGTTCATTCTGCATTATCACATTTTTGTTTTCATACTTTGAAACTGTAGTTCACAGTATATTTGTTTGTGATATATATATTTTATATCAAAGAAATATATATCACAAAGAATAGATTAAGATATATGGTTGTAATTTTTGTTTTAGGATATTCATGTTTGTGATATATTTATAGATCACTGAGTTGTTACCAGTCTTCAGAGTGATTCACATCTATTTTCCTGATGACGAAGCCATCAAAATATAGCAGTGAGTTTCTGTTTCATTTCTGTGTGTTCTTTTTTGTGAATATAGTTTACATATATATATTAATAGTTGGATTTTTACTAAATGTCATTTTTCGTTTTGGTTCTTTTGTTGTTGGCTTTGAAAAAGGTTTAGTTTGAAAAGGAACTTGAAAGGATATGGGGAGAAACATACTTTATTTATTTAAATAAGAAATGAATACCAGATCTGTGTTTTTATTTGAATACCACATTTAGTTGTGTTTAAGCAAAACTAAAGTTTGTTTACATATGAAAAGGATGAACATTCCATATCAGTTGCATTTAATTTTTCAATAAATATTAAATATGGCTCCTGACTTTACTTCACTATTCAATTTTGCCTTACTGAAATTTGAGGTTGACAACCTTCTGTTGTAGAAGAATACATGAGGGTTTTCCTATTTTCTAATACAGGCTGTTGAATGTCGTTTTATTATCAATTTTTACTTTACTATAAATAAAGTATAGTGATTATGAAAAATTCGATCTTGAGGTTTTGAGGTTACAATTACATGTTTTGAGGTCCCAGAGGTTGTTTTATGAAGTTTTTTGATGATGTCTTTGTGTGGGTGGGTGGGTGAGTGTGTTAGCATTGCTTATTACCATGCTACGGTCCAGAATCTTTGATGAATCAAGTTGATATTTTACACAAAAATGGGCCCTATCATAGTACAGATGATCCTTATTGTTTGGGAAGAATTATGCATGACGGGAAAGTCACTTTTTTTGCCAAAAACCTGTTTATAGACAACATTTTTTCTCCTAAACTCCTAACTTTAGAGTTTTGAAATGTTGGCAGTATCTTTGAGGTTACAAATGCAATAAAAGAAAAATATTCAAAATTTAAAAAAACTGCAAAAATTTTTTTTCAATAAAATGTAAAAATTAGAACTTCAATTCAATCTCAAAGCTTAAGAGAGCCATACAAGCCATGCCGTATGACCGATCAAAATCAAACAATACCTAAAAATAGATCATTGTATGGAGAATGAAATGAGATATTTGTTTTTAAAATTACATTCGCCAAAGGGGCGTTAAAGCACGATTTCTGTTTTCAGAAAATGTTTTTTTAACGTTAAACGGCTCATTAAGAAACCATGAAAATTTTACCAAAAACGGAACAAAAAATTAGTAATTTAGAAAAAAAATCATGAAAGTTCAATCATGGCAAAGTGCAATAAAGCTATAAAAACTGTTTGTTTATCCCAGACTAATGGATCACCTGCTATACTTGTCGAATTTTGATATTTTTTTACATTGTTTACGTTCACTTAGAATTTTTTTGAGTGAATTGACCGAAATAATATAATGTTTATAGATATAATGAAAATTTTGAAATGATTTAACGACTTATATGTGATATAAAAAGAATATAATTCTTATATGTAAAAATTCAACGACAATAGAGCATATTAAACATATAATTTCTGATTCTTTTCATGGTATGTGGAGTTTGTCTAACAAAATGTTCTAATCGATCTACATGTTGCAACATTCTACAAGGATTAATATCAGATGCTGATTTTTTTATGTTTATGAATGACATTATTTTTGGTTAATACTGAAGTTTGTGGAATGAACTTTTTCATCCTGTAAGAGACCTTCTATGTTTTCGACTAATATCCATTTTTTTCACTATTTTTGTTTAATAGTTCATACCATTATACTTAAAAATTTCAAGCTTCCAGGTTTTAAATTTAAAATTGTACAGAAAAGTCGGCTTCGAACTTGATTTGGGAATACAAAAGTCGCTATTTACCAACATATTTTTTCTCAATATACATTTACAGCAAAGTGTAGAGTACAGCACGTGAGAAAAAATAACATTCGCTCAGAGTAAATTGGATTTTTATAATTTTTGACTAAGGGAAAGAAAAGTGAGTTTTTAAAAAACTCTAGCATGCCATAAAATTTCCAGTATAATAATTTGATAAAAGACTAAACATGTAGAACATTATTCAGAATTAAAAAAAATTCTTTTACTTATAATAAATGAAATTAACCTACATCTTAAATTAAAAATTATCTTAAAACGACATTTTTTCTTACATATTTTTGACATTTCAAACAAAAAATGTGTAGTGCTTTTAATATACCGAAAATATTTTTAATTTCTAAATGGGAAAATTTGTCTTAAGTATTAAATGTAGAAGGAGGTCAGATAAACTATGTAAGAGATCCACTGGCTATTGGAGCAAAAGCCATGCTTTCTTGTAGGAAATTATTTCGTACAAGCAAATTTTTAATTTACTTTTTATAATGTTATTACTGCTGTAGTTATACTAATGATTGTATAACTGTTAATTGTGTGACATACAAAAAAAGTGGATCAATCACTATCTGTACTACTTCAGGAATGAAAGACTAATAAACATCTCCCTTTTAGACGATTGATTATATTATGCTTAAATGAGACATTATATATTATATACCCAAGAAGTTTGATATTAAGTTTACTTAGAGTAAAGTTGAGTGTAGGCCACTTAAGATTTTTTTATTTATTGCTAACATCAATAAACAATTATTTACTTTAACAAGAACTTTGTAATTAAAAGAGGAAAAGTAATAAAAAAAAATGTCAACTGACAATGATAAGATATTTATTTTTGACTTTTGACACGGTAACATCTAACTCATATTCAATGGACAGGACAAGAACATTATATTAATTTTAATTATTGTATTTCCATTCTGAAATTATAAAAATCATTACAAATGGTATAGATAAAGAATATAAAATAATATTACAAAAAGGAAAAGGAATTGCTATAATAATAACAACAGTAATATTCATATTAATTTATTGTAATAATATATGGTATTTGTATGATACATCTTTACTAGACAGAACTACCTAGCATACAATAACATCACTAATATTGTCAGGATGAACTCAAAATAAAAAAATAATATTTGCAAACACAATCCAAACTGGGACACCAAGAATACTTTACGATGTATTCCATCTTTATCTATTATCTATCCTTATCAATATGATTAATGACAAATATAAGCACAAGGCAATTACTAATTACTAGTAATAAACAGAACTGTGAGGAAATAATATTATCAATTCATGAACAATAATAATTACAATTAAGTCTCCAGTAAGGTGAATTTCTCAAAAGTAAAATTCTTATAAAGTGGATATTTTATTGACACCCTAATTCATATAAGGAGGTCAAAACTCAAATAAGGTTAAGAGTATATTCCACTGATTTTATACAATAGGAAACTATATTAATTGTTATAATTCTATTTTCCTCTATACATATCATTAAAGACTAGCAGAAAAAAAGTGACTTTCCCGTCATGTATAATTGTTCCCAAACAATAGGGATCATCTACACTATAAGGCCCATTTTTGTGTAATTCTGAACCGTAGCGTGGTAACAAGTATGCTAACACACTCACCCACACACACATAGCCATCATCGAAAAAAGATCATAAAACGACTGACTATTGGGACCTCAAAACATAATTCCGTCAAATTTTTGATCACTACGATCACTATACTTTACTTATAATAAAGTAAAAAAAAAAAAAAAAGGAACCAGATAATGCATGATTACAATCTATCAAATCAGTAATCGATGAGTTAATGTACAGATATAAAAATACAAATAATGAAGTTGAATATGAGGCATCACAGTCACTAATGTTTTGGTTTCATTGAATATTTATGGTATGTTATACCTTGACATGTTTTTTTTCAAACTATATTTTTTGCAGTATATTTACCAATATATCTGTAAGCTGTATTAAATTGGTATATACCTGTAAACAGTATGAATATTTTTTTTTATAAAATAATACTAAGTTAAAACTGTTTTTTCCTTTATATATTACTATTAAATGTGCATAGGGAAATCGCATCTTTAAAATATCCATTGGTCCGGTAAAATAGATGTTTTCTTTATGTAAGCACGTATCAAAGACAATCAATGGAAGATTGGGTTTCCCTCTCCAGTTAGATGGATAAGATTTGGAATCCAACTCTTACCTTAGTGGAGGGTTAAGTGTAAAAACAGCACAAGCAAGACCGTCTTTTTCAGAAAATAAGATATGCCTCGAAAATAAACCCCAGTTAAAATAATGTGAAAAATTTAATTCGTTATAAATTATAGCTATATTGCAAGACATGAAATATTCGACCAATGATTCTACTGGAAATGAATTTAGAGGCAAATCAGAACGTTATAACAAATTTAATAATTTATTAATATGTTCCAGACGAAGATGACATGACTGTAATTGAATAAATTTAAATTTATGTATATAAATTATTATTAAACAAAAATATATACTTCTACTTATCTACTTGAAGTCCTCCCAAAAATAAGCCTTAGCAGGCATTTTGTACCTAAAAAGAAAGTAAGACAGTTTCTTATTTGATGAAATAGACGGTACTAATAAAATTGAATAAACAGTAGGAATAATTCAAATATATTTTTTCTTACTTTTATCCATATTATATTCAAAATCAATATGACAAAATATAATCACTCGTTTTACTCAGTAGAAACCAGTCCAATAAGAATAAATTCGGGAATTGTAATATGATTTCTCATAATAAGAATAATATTAAATTAAAGAAACAGTCCAAATGGACTATAAATGTTTAAATTACATAAAACACGACACAGAAAAAAGATAAAATACACACTTACTAAATTCAATATTTCGAACTGTTGTTCATCATCAGGTGAAGACTAGAAGAGAACTTTCTCTCCCTTTATCCTCTCTTCTAGTTTTCTCCTGATTATAAGGAAATCAGGTGAAGACTAGAAGAGAACTTTCTCTCACTTTGTCCTCTCTTCTAGTTTTCTCCTGATTATAAGGAAATCAGGTGAAGACTAGAAGAGAACTTTCTCTCACTTTGTCCTCTCTTCTAGTTTTCTCCTGATTATAAGGAAATCAGGTGAAGACTAGAAGAGAACTTTCTCTCACTTTGTCCTCTCTTCTAGTTTTCTCCTGATTACAAACAACAGTTCGAAATATTGAATTTAGTAAGTATGTATTTTATCTTTTTTCTGTGTTGTGTTTTGTGTAATTTAGGAACAATGTTCTTCATAATAGCAATAAAAAGCAATAGATGAGACATTGTATGAGAAAGAACATTTTAAGGTCGTAATAATAATTATAATAATGATAAAATAATAATAATAATGGCCGTTTATTTCACAAAACAATGACAATTTGTTAAAAGGACATATTTCTTTGTGAAACTAGGCCCACTTCAGGGCATAAGCCTCTCCCAACTCCATCTATTTCACCTATCTTGAAAGACTCTGAACCACATTTGTTAAAATGTTTCTTTAAATTCATCTTCTAATCTTCTTCTTTATCTTCCCACTTCTCTTCTACCTCCTTGAGGACACCATTCTGTAATTATCTTTGCTTATCTATCGTTCTTCATCTACATGTCATGTCCTACCCACTTCCATTTTAGAGCACACACTGTAGTCAAATATATTTTGTATTCCTGTTTTTTTCTATTTATTATATCATGAAGTCTAAACCATAAGGAAAAAGAAAATAAATATCCTGCTCTAAGGCCTTTCACTTTATGTCATCATAAAAGTAAGAAAGTAGGAGTTTCTTTGCTTCTTTCTTACTTTGTTTGTTATCTATGACATAAAGTGAAATGCCTCAGAGCATTTATATCTTATATCTTTTGTTTTTCTTTTTCCTTGTTGTTTAGACTCCATTGATTTCATTCATGATGTGCTTAAATGTGATTATTCTGCATTATTACATCACATGCATTATTCTTTGTGTCATTCTTTTGAGCTTTTTTTTTTTTTTTTTTTTTTTTTTGTAGAAGATAAGTAGGATCAAAAGAACTAGGAATAATATAACATCAACATGAAATAAAACAGTAAATCCAATAGCCACTCATCTTTATTAATTAATGAATGTGCAGGATTCAATACCCATATTGCTTCATTTTATAGCTAGTTCACAGTATATTGCTGTTTTTAAAATATATTTTAAACATGTCATAATATAGTAATGTCAGATAGTAAAATGTATTAAACCTTTCTAACAAAAAAAAAGAAAGTTGTTTAAAAGACAAAGCTATTTCATTTAAAATGATTCTAATATTAATATCCATACAAAAATAATTTTCTGTACAAATTATTATTGTATTAATGCTAAATCAAAAACCTAAAGTTATGAATGTTTGATATTTAACTTCATTACCTCCAGTTGCACAAGATACTGTTGATTATAATTTAGCCATATTAATGACTCATTTAACCTTTAGTGTTTGTTTCATTTCAAGCAATTTAATTTTTATTCGTGGAACTATTGGAAGAAAAGTTCCAAAACAAATAGTATCTTAGAAGAAAAATGGAAATATTTCAAGGTTAATTCACTACTAGCTACTTGGAATAAATATTTTTCGAAAATTTAATGCGAGAGAACTATTTTTATTTGTAATTGACATTATATTATTAATATTGCATGGAATAGACGATGTGGAGCATACATTCTTTGCATGCAAGAAATGGAATAGCCAGAGAAGTGATTTGTGAAGAGAATTGGTATATTCTCACCAGAAACTATTATGTTCAAAATAATAGAGAGGGCTGATGTGTGGAAAATGGTAGACGGCCTAGTCAAAAGTATCCTCTCTACAAAAAAGAGACACTTAGAAGGGAATAACTAATTCCAAATCCAAGGATGCCTTTCATAAGGGAATGAATGGCCTAGCCTGAAGTAATGTGGGAAACAGTTCCCGGTTAGTGTCCAAGAAGAAAAGGGGGTGTTTTAGTCGGTAGTCTGGTTTACTGAGCACCCAGCACAATGTGCATAAATGCATTTCACCTCCTTACCAAAAAAAAAAAAAAAAAAAAAAAAATGCATGGAACACAAACTATAATGAAATTTTAGTTTAAATATAATTGTCTTAGTTTGATATATGTTTGTTTTGTTTCTTTTCCTTAAGAAAGAGGAACATCATTCTTAAATTAACTGTCTATGAAATACTCAATGGAGCTTCAAGGTTAGACAGTATGGTAAATGACTATCACTTTTCTAGTTGAAAACAATTAATCATTCCCTATTAATTGTTTTATATTTAGTAGGTTTAAGACATCAGTTTATTCAATTTCTGAACTCATATTAAAAAGAGTGTAAAAAGGGCTTTTTTTAAATTCCATTGTGACATTAATTCTTAATACTAATCATTGGTATTAATTAGAAATAATATTATAATCATTGAAATATGTAAAATTCATATTCTTTTAATACAATAAATTACTCATTTTAAACTACGAGGACTGATCTATCTTACATCTTATTATCTAGGAATGAAACAGAACCGAATTAAATTTCTTGTATTTCTACACGTTTGTGATATGTGAGCGATAGTGATGCGCTCTGTTGGTTAGCTCGAAAGTTACACTCGCCTATGACATTCCTTGATATCTGGACTGTAAATGCAATGAAAATATGTCATCATTTGTTTTTTATCGTATAATTTATTGAAAATCTATCACCTATATAATGCTGTTCATATCCACTTTAGATAATATTTGATATGATTATCTGAAGATAGTTTTTATCTAATAAAAAGTTATTTCTTCAGTTGTTATGAAACAAATGAAAAATTTACAAAACGAAAAATCGAACTAAGTTACTGCTGGAGTTATTGTAAGCACAAATTTACTGGAATTATAATTTATTTTCATTAAAAAATAGTATATCCATTATATCTACCTTGATTGTTCAACTTTTTGCGACTAATTGCATTTCTGATGATTAGAATTGATAATACAATCATTACAAACGTCATCAGTTTGTTGTTTATAAAGTTTGAAATCATTTAGCTTTGTAATTATTCAAAAAGGACTCAGGCCTTTTCCTATTTAAATAACCGTCATTGAATTACAGTTTAAGGATGCTTCTTGATTGAATGCAGTCAAGAATAATCGGTAATATTATTTCATTCTTATTTAATACGAGGATGCATAGGTACGAGTGATTTGAATAGAAAATTGTTTCATTCCTGTTTTAAATAATCAGATAGAAACTAATTTAACTGTATTCGACTGAAATGCCATGGTAGATATCTCGAATAATCCAGAAATCGATTCTTGATATCACAGAAATAACGATATTAACAGAGTATAGTGATTACAGAAGGCCGCCAACTTCTAAATTTAATTTGTATCTCTCTCATTATAAACGGACACAATCAAACATACCTTATTTATAAATTAATTTGTTAATCAGCTTCCTTATTTTACTTCATTTAAATATTACAGGTTTAATAGTGATTTTGTGATGAATATAGATGAATATTAGTGATAAATATATGAAATTTAAATCTCTGAAGTCACTCAAGTTAGTAAACTTCATGTCGGTATTGTTAATTTGGGAAATAATAATTATTTATTATTAATATTTATTTATATCTTTGTGCCTTATATTTCGTGTTATCTTATATTTTATATTGTTATATTTACAATCTTATATTTTGTGCCTGGGTCCTTCTACTTTCTGGCTCACAAATACTGTTACTAATATCATTATGAAGAGAGAGGGTGGTTTCCATAGATGTTTCTAAGGAAAAAGAATGATTTTTGAGTAAAAAAAAACCTCGAAGGTAAATCTTTCAGTTTTCTCTCAATAATTATACAGTGAGAAATTCACCAAAAGTTATTACTACTAATATGATTATGGAGAAATATTTCTTTACATGGGCATTCCAGTGTATGATATATTATTTACTAGAACCCCAACGCAGACCCTTTGAACTTCGTACCGGCAACTGTCAGAGAATGTAGTGTTACCTTTAGCTAAGCTAAATTTGGTATTTAATTATATTAACATAATAGCTAACCTGACAGACGCCTGTCCTACCTTAGCTATAAAAAATCCATTCAAAAAGGAATAAAAACTAAGATAAAAAAAATCTGGAGTGGCATAAACTTAACTTTACTATAAGTAAACATAATTCAAACTCGTTAACTGCCAACTTATGTTTTCTTTGATTAGTCAAACACTTGTTCGACAACTATCAGAAAATATATGTTTGATTGGTTTTAATTTTTTTTACATTTAACAATTCTATTCTTCTAACATATCAGCTTAACTCATTAGAACATTTTAATTTTTTTTTTTCAAATGAACCTCTAAATAACAATTTTACATTACTTAAAAACTGTCTAAGTCAATGTAACCAATGTAAATAAATGCAAACAAATAAGACCAGGTGATTTATTATGTCAAAACAAAATTCAAGTTTTTTTAATTTTTGTGGGAGCACCTAGAACTTCGACTCAGATTTAAAAAAAAATTACATAAACCGGGGATATACCTAATAATTTCCTAAATTTTTACGGCGATTGGATGTATGATTTTTGAATCTATCGAATACAGTCAGACACACATTAACTTATATATATATATACATATATATATTCGAAATATTGAATTCTGTAAGTGTTCTTTTTATTCTCTTTTCTGTGTCGTGCTTTGTGTAATTTAGTTATATATATATATAGATATGACAAAACTAACTTCATTTCAAAAGATAGATTGTTTTTTATATGTATTGCAATAAAGGAAAGGTAAAAATATCTCATCTTGTTGACACATGATTTTAAATTATAACTATCTTATTATTGATATGTGTATATTATTGCAGGTACAGACGAAAGGATACCTTTCCACAGGTAAGTGAGTTCACTATTATAAAAATACTATTTGTCTGTGGTACCCCGATGCCTTATTTGTATAAATCTTGTTTATATTCTATCATCATATATATAAGCTTTTGCATGTTAACTTCTGTACAGAATGCATGAATGTATATATATCTGTTTAGCTTTATTTATATACTAGTCTACCTGTGACCTTTTGTGTCACTCAGAAATTATAGTAATACTTATTGAAATAAATTCACTGAAAGTGATTGTCAGGGATAATTTTAATTGTTGTTTCTTGTTATTAAGCCAGGGAAACATATTACTATATGGCCAAAGCTTTTGATATAGTATTCTTAACACTATTAAAGATACGAGTATATACACAGCAAGGATATTTAGCAAAATAAAAATTATTTAAAATTAAAAAAAAATATTTATTTTATGACATAAATAAATAAAACATCAATTTAAGTTATATAAATAATCAAATATATTTAAAACAAACAAAACTTGTAAATTTAAATAATGAATTTATTTACTCAACATAAAATATAATTAATGAAAGGAATGTATCTTTATAATATTACCTTAGAACATTCATATTTTATCTGACAGTTGTGTTCAAGTTTGTTTCTAAAATTATTCATTTTTAACCTCCAATGTAATAGTTTATTATATATTATAGGCTAGCCTGACCACCTAATGAGAATGTAAGTTATCCATAGTCTGTGTAAGTTTTGCAAGCACATTAATATTAAATTCATAATCTGAAATATAGCTTGTACTTAGAATTTCTTTAGCAGGATATGACCATTCTGAATAAAACGCTGCTTTATCATATGAAAGAGGATCGGAATTTAATTTTAAATATGGACCCATTATTGCGTTTAGAGCATCGGTTTTTTTTTTTTTTTTTTTTGTAATATCAATTCGATAGTGGGAATTTCTCCAGACACAATGCAAGATGCTTTGTAGGATATGGTCCGCAAAACCTTTTATTATCTCTAATAACATTTTAGTTTGCACGCTTTTAAATTTTCGTTGCTGGTATTTATGTCTTAAGGCCTCCCCCCCCCCCCCCCCCCAAAAAACTTACGTTTAATATGTAACGAATGAGACTATTCCTCCTGTATAGATGATTTTTAATACATACCTGTGAACTCCACTGTAGACTTCAATGGGATAGCAAAGTTAGGGCGGGAGAGGTGCGCCCCCCCCCCCCCCCACAGGTGTGGGGCATTTTGAGGGGGTAAAAATAGAAAAAAAATCAAATTAAAAAAAAATTATTTTGAAATAAATAACCAAAAAAATCTGAAATATTATATCCAAATGAGTATTTAAGGTGGTAATCATTTTTATTTTTTATCGTAATTGTTTTTAAACAGATTTTTCATCTGTAATATTTTAAAAATTAAAAATAAATTTATATTAAAATTTTTCAAAACTAGTTTTTTAAAGAGGTTGAAAGACAATAACTTTTATTGGGCAATGAAACTTTTCATCGATATCAAAGAATTTTGTTATCATTTTAAAAGCATTGTCTTAATAAGAAGTAACATTTATATAACATTTAAATGTTATATGGAAATAGTGAAAGAAAACAAGCTTAAATATAGATCTTTATTTTCACAAATCAAACCAATTTACTATTATTTTTTTTAACATTCCATTTTCCAAATGAAAAGTACATTCTGATATTAACATGCAAGAATTTATAAACTTTCTCTTTAACTCATTGAAACCAGTTATTAACAATTATTAATTATAAATAGTTAAACAAATTCAATAAAGATATAAAAACTTAATATTAAATAGAATTTAATAAAAAATATCACAATATGAACTTAATTTGATCTAATGTATTAATTAATTAATTAATAATTAACAATCTAGATTTGGCAGAAGAAGTGCATCTGAGTTATTTGGGTTTGATAGATTATAACGTATTCTGTTCAATCTGACATTTATATTTTGAAAATGTACAGTTATTTATGCGTTATTTACACATATGTGGAAGTTATAACCGATGTTTTGAATATTAATGAAGTTTTATTATGAAACTTCGTTTTTTTTTCGAATATATATATAATTTCCAAACATGATTAAACTAGCTGATCTACCCGGCGTTGTCCTGGAAACAATTTAATTCCAACTCTAATAATAAATTACATGAAACGAAAACAATTTAAATTTTCTATAGTTCCGTTACAGTTAATTTTTTTTCAGATAAAGGATATTAATACAGAATGTAAATGATATATTACGCAAAAAATTGATAATAAATTGCATACATTTTATTTAAAAATTAAAACGAAGATATAGTAAAGTAGATTATAATCAAAATTACAGCATTAACTTTCAAGAAGGTCTTTAAATAAGTTTCAGTTATAAAATATCCTTTAACTTCTTACAGCAATGGAAAGAGAAACATGTGTGAGGGAGCTTTGCTACTAACAGACAAACTTTGTATTTTATATATGAATCTATAATTGTGATATGGACCAATCAAATGATCTGATTCTTCTGGAAGAATATTAATCATGAAAATATATTAATTATTGTTTAATGTGATGATAAAATAAAAAAAAATAGAAATAAATACAATCCCAGATGCACTTCTCCGGAATATTTATATGCGAAATGATTATCCTGAGAATCATTTCAAACAAACCATTACAATACTAATAGTGAAAACTTCTATTAAGGAAGAAATGAAGTGGGAGAACACTTTATATTAATAATTTGTACAATTTTTTTTTAATTCGATTATTGACTAGAGTATTCATGTTTTAGTAAAGAAATGTCACTAGTTCTGTTTTAATATATCAATTTATGTATTTTATCTCCAGAAGAGGTGAAAAGTAACCTTTTTACGGCTAGTTTTATGTAATAATGTAAGCACAAGATTTAATTGTCGTATTTAAAAAAGGGGAATAATGAAAAAATGTGATGGAGGGGGAATAATGAAAAAATGTGATGGAGGGGGAATAATGAAAAAATGTGAGGGAGGGGGAATAATTAAAAAATGTGAGGGAGGGGGAATAATGAAAAAATGTGAGGGAGGGGGAATAATTAAAAAATGTGAGGGAGGGGGAATAATGAAAAACGGTGATGGAGGGGGAATAATGGAAAAAGGTGATGGAGGGGGAATAATGAAAAAAGGTGAGGGAGAGGGAATAATGAAAAAAGATGAGGGAGGGGGAATAATGAAAAAAGGTGAGGGAGGGGGAATAATGAAAAAAGGTGAGGGAGGGGGATAATGAAAAAAGGTGATGGAGGGGGAATAATGAAGAAATGTGAGGGAGAGGGAATAATGAAAAAAGATGAGGGAGGGGGAATAATGAAAAAAGGTGAGGGAGGGGGAATAATGAAAAAAGGTGAGGGAAGGGGAATACTGAAAACATGTGAGGGAGGGGGAATAATGAAAAAAAAAACAGGGAATCCAGGTTGTCCAACCTAATTATTTTGTTGATATCGATTTTTCGATATGAAGTAATTGAGATCGGGAAGAGTTAGGGTGGCAAGCCTGATATTTCAATCCCAGCAAGTCATTCTAATCTGTTTTGTTTACATACATTTATTTCGCTTTTCTAACCTTTATATTGGAAAGAGTTATTATTAATTGTTTTTATATTAATTAACACTTAAACAATTATTATTATAATTATAGAACCTTTTAATAATAATCTTTCAACCGTAAAAAGCGGTTTTCATCAGAGTCAAAAACTCTGACAAGGACCGCTTGTTACGGTTGAAAGATCTTAGTCTTGTTTTCCCATTTAAAATTGTGGTTTGATCATTGATATATATATACAGTTATTAGTTTATTATTTTTTTAAAAATTTTTTTATAATATAGTTTAAATATTTTGCTGCCTATTTTTTTATAGATTTAATTTTTTAACTTCTACTTATATAGGTTGATAAACAATCCTAAAAAGTCTTCAATATAGAGTTTTCAAAAAAGTGTTAATTCTTAAATGTTCCTATTTGGTTCATTATTAGAGGTACAATAGAAGTACGGCTAATACTAAAAAGATAGAAGAAAGTGACAAAAACGTAACTTCATAGAAATTAAAGAGTTCTGTAAGCTAAACACGCAGGAGGTCCTTCATGTCAAAGCTCTCGGTTAAATCCATGACAGAACAACATATAAAGGTTGATCAATTCTTCAAAGCAGAATTTCCTACTATCCTCAATCTCTAGGGTTTATTTTAATTATTTATCCATTATTATTTTTTATATATTTTCCTTTTCTTATTCTTGATTAATGTATTTTTTAATTTTTTTTATTTTTATATTTTTATTCTTGTACTATTTTTTCTTTGTATTATTTTATTTATTTTTTTTCTCTATTTAGTTAATTATTCTTGGTTTTATTCGACCTGTTGTTGATTATTTAGTGTTATTTTTAATCTTTGTTTATTTATTTCTATTTAGTTCCTTTTTAATCTTCTTGCGAGAGTTGGCAACGCAGTAGGGTTCCTTCCTGTCTGCTAGTGAAAACATAAGATGACTAATGGCTGAAGACGACAAATGTCGAAATATCGTAGAGAGTCTTTTTTTTTTTTTTTTGTAATTGTCAGTCTTCTTTATCTTATATTATTGTGTTTATAGTCGCAATAACATAAAGTATGGATTTTATCAAACATATCACTGAATCATTTGCTTTTAATGTGATATTATCGTTACCAGCTCAGAAATTGCATATAATATTATTAAAAACATACGTCTTAAATCATATATTTCTTAGCTCGACTACTTTTAGATGTTGTCCATCATCAAGAGCAAAGTGAATGTCTTTAAGTAAGTTATAGTAGACGAAATAAGATTATATTGACAGACTAATCAAATACGAAGACTATAATTGATTTAAAAGACTTTTTTCCATTTCTTATTATATTAAAACTATCCTTAGAGGGGTAGCAAGGAATAATGATACATCCTACATAAAAAAAATGAAATAAAAGAGTAGGGAAACCACTTATAATAAATTGTCTATATAAATCTATATATAACAGATTGAATAATATATCGACCGTTTGATAGAATAGGTGTGTTCTCTAATCGGGGTTCGGTCAATTTTCCAGGGTAAAAAATCAAACTGTCGTTGCCAACGTTTCGGTTTTATTTAATACCTTTTTCATAGGCAGAAGTAAGAATTCTTACTTCCGAACCCCGATTAGAGAACACACCTAAATATATATATATATATATATATATATATATATATATATATATATATAGACAATAATATAGACTAAATAAATTGTCTATATTATCTATATAAATTGTCCTGAACACTTGAAATTGGTTAGTATTGCTGAGTAAATCTCGGGGCCGACATCTTTTTAGCCTTCTAATAGGGTTGATAGGAATTTGGTGGGATAATAATTGCTAAATTAAAGGTTTTAGGTTGGAGGGTAAAGATTCATGAAATTATCGGTATCGTGATCGGATTTCTTGGTGGATAAAAAGGAATTTTCAAATCTTTATGAATGGTGTTGTTAGAAACATAAAAGTTAGGTTCTACAATTTTGCGAATGATTATGGATTGGATTCTGTGGATATTTGTAAGCTTGGTTGATCCCCAGATTTCGAGTTCGTTAAGTCCAAATCGGTTGAATATTGTAGTATATATCAGTCTCTTGTTTTTTTGTAGAAAATAGTTGATGTTTTGTCGATAAGTCTAGATAGCATCTTATATCGTTTCATTAGGTCTTGTCCTTTCAGTCTTCTATGTGGGTTTAAGAAAAGATAACAAATACACTATAACAGAGAATTACGTTCAGTATGCTTTTGACAATGTTTACAACATGTCCTGCTATGAAGGCAAAGTACGAGATAAAAACGTTGTATTATTTCAAAATCCCACGCCTTTTACATTGTACGAGTAAGGAGATGAAAATACGACTGATTTTTAATTCGGCAGCTATTCAAACAACGGTATAACCATATTACCATGGTGTCATCGTCATCCATCCATGAGTTCACCATGCTCAGCTATTCATACCACGATTTAATCATATACCATGGTGTCATCGTAACTCATCCATGAGTTTACCATGCGGCAGCTATTAAAACCACGATTTAACCATATTACCATGGTGTCATCGCCATCCATCCATGAGTTAACCATGCGGCAGCTATTCAAACCACGATTTAACCATATTTACCATGGTGTCATTGGTAATGACATAAATTAAGTAGCTTAATCTACTGAACTTCGGCCATCTAACAGAACAACCAGTACCCAGTACCCAGTACTGGGTATTTAGGTTCATAGATCATTTAAATCATTAGTTGTGCAATCCGTAATTGTGTGGTATTTACTCATTCTGAGGTAAAATGGATAAACAAACTAAAGTCTCCACACAAATGAAGTTTTATTCAACAACAATAAAGCGTTCGAACACTTTGTGTTCATCATCAGGAAGACACTGCAATACAAATTATATCTAATCAGTTACAAAATTAGAGTGAAATAATAAAATTCAATTAAGAGAGAATTAATGACATATCCAAAGGATGTGGTGCTGAAGGGTTGGGTTGGTTGATTAGATATAATTTGTATTGTAGTGTCTTCCTGATGAAGAACACAAAGTGTTCGAAACGCGTTGTTGTTGTTGTTGAATAAAACTTCATTTGTGTGGAAACTTTTCTTTGTTTATCCAATTTTTCCTCAGATCATGTTTAATTTACACCCATCATTTCTTCAATAAATATGACAAATCAATGTTAAAATGAATCACCTTTTTTTTCTTTCCTATCAACTTGGTTTTAAAGAGAAAATTATGAAATAAAAGACATAGTAAGAGAAAAAAAAATGAAAACGCTAGCAAAAATCTAGCGATTTATTTGAATTAATGATGAAAACAATACAACTCTAAATGAAGAACCGATTTAGTGATTATGAATATTTTCTACTAGTTGTTAATTATTTAAAGGAATGTAATTAGGGCAACGAGAAGCGATTAGACTCCTAGGGATTTTTCACATTTTGAATTCAAAGTCAATTTACCTTTTAACAAGTTTTCAAAGATCAGGTTAAAAGTAAAATATATTATTATTACCACTGAGGTTAGTATGGTTTATATTATTAATATGGCAAACCGTTTTACCTCGTAAGATAATCTTGGAGTCGAAAGCGCTCCAACGACTCCAAAATCATCGTACGAGGAATGACGGTTTGCCGTATTAATAATATAAATAAAAAGTAGAATATTTTTTATGATTAGTGAGGAAAGATACATTAATTCGTCACACACAAGAATTTTAATATTGCAACGATTTCAAACACTTTGTCTTCATAATCAGGTACAACAACTGCTTTAGAAATTCGGTATACCTGATGATGAACACTAAATGTTCGAAACGTATCGTATAATTAAATCCTTATGCGCGAAGATTTAATGTATCTTTCCTTACTAATCATAAAGAAATACCACAAAATAGCTGCTTACATAGTTCGTGAGTTAGAATACAATTTATTTTATCGAGTCAATGAATTTTATCTAAATTTAGAAAGGTATATTGCTAAATAGTCTGCTAAACTAAACAGCCAAGTAAGTCAATTGTTTTGTCAATGTAAAAGACTACTATTTTTCAAATTTCCAATATAAAGCCTCTCAAATTTAATAGCTCAATGAAAATGAACGGAGCTTAAGCATTATTTGTATTATTAATATTCCTCATCGGATTTTTTTTTATTTTTTATCTCTTATTGTTGATTTGTCAATTCAGTTACATCTATTTCTAAACAGTAGTTAATTTTACATGTCTCGTTTAACAGATAGTACTGGTCCAATTATTGGATTTCTGCTTCATCAGCTAGAGTCCTTTCCGTTTCAGTTCCGCTACATATTTGATGCTGCCAGCCAGTCCAATTTACTCCGTGTTAAGCGAAACTCATCCTATTGATTCAGCATTTCTTAGCTATTTATGATTTGTTTCAAAATTTTAGTTTTAGCGATAATTTTTTTCATCTACCATTACTAAGTTACTATTTGTTTAGTATATAATAATAACAATGAGATCATATGTAATATACCTGTTTTGATTTATTACCATACACCAAAGCCTTCCGACCATAATATGGAATATGTATATATACCAGCTGAACTCTGTCAAAACTATATCAATCTCACAGTAAAAATAAATGAGTGGGGTCAGGTTAGCCCAGTGGCAACGTGCCCGCCTCTGGCCACGTAGATCCGAAGTTCAATAACCATTCTGGTCTTTGATTAACACACGCAAGAGATGAATAACTCTGAGCATGTCTTTCCACGGAGAGGAAGTTAGGCAGTCGGTCCTGAGCCTGTATGATGACTACTGTCAGTATTGTCTGGTACTTGTTAAAGATCCCTACTCTAAATACACTTGAGTTGGTAGTCCATTCAAGGAGTTACATTCGCTAGCTTGCTTAATGTCGTCATAGAATCTGGTAGCTTCTCTCACGAGTAATACTTACTAGCTTCTTTAATGTCATCGTACAATCTGTTAATATCTTTCACTAGTTAAATTGCTGGTTTGCTTATTATCATCATATAGACTGATGGTCCCTCACACGAGATATATTTGCTAGCTTGCTTAATGTCGTCACAGTATCTGGTAGCCCTTTTCACGAATTAAACTTACTAGATTGCTTAATGTCATCATAGTGTCTGGTAGCCCCTTTCACGAGTTAAACTTACTAGATTGCTTAATGTCGTCATAATGTCTGGTAGCCCCTTTCATGAGTTAAACTTACTAGATTGCTTAATGTCGTCATAGTGTCTGGTAGCCCCTTTCACGAGTTAAACTTACTAGATTGCTTAATGTCGTCATAGTGTCTGGTAGCCCCTTTCACGAGTTACTCTTACTAGCTTGCCTAATGACGTCATACAGTCTGGTAGCCCCTTTCACGAATTACACTTACTAGATTGCTTAATGTCGTCATAGTGTCTGGTAGCCCCTTTTACGAGTTACTCTTACTAGCTTGCCTAATGACGTCATACAGTCTGGTAGCCCCTTTCACGAATTACACTTACTAGATTGCTTAATGTCGTCATAGTGTCTGGTAACCCCTTTCACGAGTTACACTTACTGGATTGCTTAACGTCATCATAGTGTCTGGTAATCCCTTTCACGAGTTACTCTTACTAGCTTGCCTAATGACGTCATACTGTCTGGTAGCCCCTTTCACGAATTACACTTACTAGATTGCTTAATGTCGTCATAGTATCTGGTAACCCCTTTCACGAGTTACTCTTACTAGCTTGCCTAATGCCGTCATACAGTCTGGTAGCCCCTTTCACGAATTACACTTCCTAGATTGCTTAATGTCGTCATAGTATCTGGTAACCCTTTTCACGAGTAACACTTACTGGATTGCTTAACGTCGTCATAGTGTCTGGTAACCCCTTTCACGAGTTAAACTTACTAGATTGCTTAATGTCGTCATAGTGTCTGGTAACCCCTTTCACGAATTACTCTTACTAGCTTGCCTAATGACGTCATACAGTCTGGTAGCCCCTTTCACGAATTACACTTACTAGATTGTTTAATGTCGTCATAGTATCTGGTAACCCCTTTCACGAGTTGCTATTACCAGCTTGCCTAATGACATCATACAGTCTGGTAGCCCCTTTCACGAGTTACACTTACTAGATTGCTTAATGTCGTCATAGTGTCCCGTAGCCCCTTTCACGAGTTAAACATACTACATTGCTTAATGTTGTCATAGTGTCTGGTAACTCCTTTCACGAGTTACTCTTACTAGCTTGCCTAATGACGTCATACAGTCTGGTAGCCCCTTTCACGAATTACACTTACTAGATTGCTTAATGTCGTCATAGTGTCTCGTAGCCCCTTTCACGAATTACATTTACTAACTTCGATACACTTATTTGATTTCTAACCATGATTGCAGGTCCATGCTTTCTAGAACCCATCGAATGGTTTATTCCTCTTTATTAGTAAATTAAAACATTCTATGAACTGGGAAACAACCAAGGTATTACTATATTTTACAAAAGACCATAGACTAAGATACTTTGATTCAAATGTTCCAGATAAAATACACACTTTTCAGTAATACATCCTGATATCTATATATTTTATAGTTCAGCAATTTATTTTGATAAAAGTCATTCTAAAAGAAGCAAGAAAAAACATAATATTGACAAATTTCGGTTATTTTATAATTTTTTTTTTATTTTTTAAAAGCGATTCAATATTTTCTAAATAGAAATTATAATGATTATTCCGTTATTTATTTTAACTAACTTTAGATATTTACGACTTCATTGTTTTATATGTTTACTTTATATGTGATAATGATATTAAATTAATTTTTAATGGTAGACTAGAAGACGAAGTTTTATGTATAGGAGAATGATATTAAAAACAAAAAAGGGCAGAAATCTGTTAAATTGAATTCTACTTCAAGAAATGGCTTAGAAGAAGTAAAGATCGAGAGAGTCCTTCTTTATCAATGAGGGACAAATCTCAAACTCATTTCCTTTGAATTTTTAAATAACCACAAGTCAATTTAGAATACAAAACAGCCTTATTTCCACTTTTCCTTCCTAGAAAAATTGATGTTTTTTTTTTATATTCTAAAGAAATAAATCATATCTAGTTATGATTGGGGGAATATATAACCAAAAAAATTACGTCTTTACACAAATGAGCTTTCTTTATGTTAAAAATAATGTGTTTCGAACACTTAAACTTGTTTTTCAGGCGCATATAAAAAAAAACATACATATCATGGGTTTTAAAAAATATAAGAAAGATATATAAGAAAAAGTTCATATATACTGAAACGTCGGTATATGAGATATTGATTTGAAATTGGAAAATTGACTGAATTATGGTTTTACAATCATAGTTTATAAACTTTAGGAGAAGAGTCCCGCAGGAAGGCAGAGCGGCGACTTTTCAGGACTCTTCGCCTCCTGATGACGACGATGGTCGAAATATAGAAGTGAGTTATTTCTATGTCTATCTGTGTGCTATCTTTTTTAATTGGTTTTTATTTAAAAGTCCGTTGGTCCGTTTCATTTAATTGTTATATATATATATATATATATATATATATATAATATATATATAAACTTTAACAAATGGGAAAGAACCAAGAAAGTCACTACAGAACTCACTTCGATATTTTGACATCCGTTGTCATCGGGAAGAAATGCCAAATACTCGCGTTGAGAAGCAAACTGCTACTCTAGTATATATATATACAAACCTAAAGTTTATCGGAACTAGGTCAGTTCTTCAGGTTGAAATTAAACTCTCAATGCCAATGTTTCGGTCTTTATTTGAATTATACTTTTTGTTTTAAACAATTTTAGCTTTCTCTAATGCAACTGTATATATATATATATAGTTCAATATAGACAAAGAAACATAGAGAAATCAAAAGAACACACTCACAGTCTCTAATTTTCGGTTTGAACCGTCTTCAGGAGAGATAAGAGAGGGAAACCAAGCACACTGGTTCAGAGACGGTTGGATATTTTGATATCTTTATGTTTCTTTGTCTATATTGAACTACATTTGTCCGTTTTGGATAGTATTTCCAACGAAAAAGTATATATATATATATATAACTGTGATAAGATGAAAGTCTGGGACTAATAACAGCAGTCTAAAATTAGATCCATGAAAATAAATATTTTGTAGGACTTTCTGGAATTTTCAGTTAGCGGGGAGGGAGGGTGGAGTAAATCCCTCCCCTCCCCCCCCCCCCCAACCAGGTAGCAAAAATAGTTACTACTCCACTGTATGAGATGTTGTTTTGTTGTTTAATCCTGAATGAAACTTAATTAATCCTGAAACGTAATAAAACATGATGACATATTGAAACATGAACACATTTAAAAATAAAAAATGATTTTTTAATTACCTGCACTCTTGAGAGTCCATCTACGGGGAGCCAATTATAAATTGATTCATGTTTCAGTATGTTGTCATATTTTGTTAAAGCTCAGGATTAATTAAGTCATTTTTCATACTTATTGCCTTCTTTAAAAACCTCAATACTGCCATTCAACAAAAATAATTTACTCTGATTTTCTTAAAGCTCACATATTCGTATATATTTTTTTTTTTTTTTTAGATGTTACCTTGAAGAAGAACACCAAGTGTTCGAAACGCGTTCATATTAAACTTTTTTGTTGTTGTTGTGTGATTTAATATTTTAAATCCCTCAATATGAGTAAATAGAACACTATAACAGATTGCATTAGTTGTGAATGAAGTTTGATTTTTATAGCCCTAGTCATTGAAAAGGTTCCCGATCAGTGGTATGTAGTGTGGTAGGTTATCAAATGGACTGTATTGCCAGAGAGAGAGCTGATGTATGGCGGCTGGTTGATGAAAAAGGTCAGATGTTTTGTGGTCCCGTATAGTCGGAAAACTTGAGCAATTGAAAAACCAAATGATGACGCTATTCATAACATTAACATAAAGAAAAAAAAATGTAAAGGAATGATAAGTTGTTGTTTATCGACCAATAATAGTTGGTTCATCAGCCATTGCGATCTCTTCATTAGGCGCCTTGCTGCCTTTCCTTTTTCTCGAATAATAGAGAAAGACACAGCTAGCTAAAAGATTAACGATGAAAACAAGCCAGGCAAAGTAGTAGGAGAAGCCGTATTCATAGTCGGCTCCTTTGGGGTGGACAAAGTGGAGGTATTCTCGCTCGTAGGCTATCGAGTTCACCAGTACGTTGATCACCACCAGGATACACGCACCTGCAACACAACAACCAATGTTACATAACACTCAGTATATTTAAATGGCTTATAAATAGCAGATGCGAAGACATCAGGTACAAATTGACAATGGAAACAGGCTGCAATGTCAAACAGATAATGGAACAATTATTTTTTGAACAAAGGTAAAACGAAAGCTTTCTTTAACTACATATATGAAATAGCTAAAAGGAAAAAAGTAAGGGGTTTTGGACCTCCTGACTCAATTTAGTAAAAAGTGAAAAAGGAGAAGGAAGAAAAAAGAAGGAAGAAAAGGAAGGAAGAAGGAAGGGAGGAAGAAAAGGAAAGAAGAAGAAAGGGACAAAGAAAAGTAAGGAAGAATAAAGAAAGAAAGAAAAGGAAAGAAGAAGAAAGGGAGGAAGAAAAGGAAAGAAGAAGAAAGGGACAAAGAAAAGTAAGGAAGAATAAAGAGAGAAAGAAAAGGAAAAAGAAGAAAGGGAGGAAGGAAAGGAAAGAAGAGAAAGGGAGGGAGAAAAGGAAAGAAGAAGAAAGGGAGGGAGAAAAGAAAAGAAGAAGAAAGGGACAAAGAAAAGTAAGGAAGAATAAAGAAAGAAAGAAAAGGAAAGAAGAAGAAAGGGAGGAAGAAAAGGAAAGAAGAAGAAAGGGACAAAGAAAAGTAAGGAAGAATAAAGAGAGAAAGAAAAGGAAAAAGAAGAAAGGGAGGAAGGAAAGGAAAGAAGAGAAAGGGAGGGAGAAAAGGAAAGAAGAAGAAAGGGAGGGAGAAAAGAAAAGAAGAAGAAAGGATTTAACTTTAACTAAAATGTTAATTTAGATTAAATGGCTAAACAAACAAATATAATAAACTTTCAACCCCTTTAAAAAAAGTTTTGAAAAATTTTAATACATTTATATATTTTTTTTTACCATCTTTATTTACAAATATACAACTACGCATATTATGCCTAACAGGCATATGTAGTAATAGATTACACAATAACATCGATGCACATGAGCAAAGAATGAAACCCACTGTTTTCAACTTCTCACTTTGTTTATTTATATTTAATTTGAAAATATTACAATTGAAAATCCGTTTAAAAACAGTATTACATAAATAAAACAGAAAAAAATTACCAATATATACATTTAAACTATTATTAAATAAATAACAATTTAAAAGTCAAAGAAAAAATGACTGAAAAACTCATTTTGGGAAAAAAATTCAAATATGTTCAAAACACGTTTATGAAAAAGATATACGTAATGGCTATACTTATGCAAAGTTCGCTAAACTGCTCTAATTCAAGGTAACACTGACTATACCTGTAATTGTTTAAACCAATCCCCTAGCGGGTGATTACGTCAGCCGTTTACCGGCTTTTTATTTGATCGGTGATTCTATAGATTCTACATTGGGAGTCTTAAATTTTGCCTAACTCGAGTAGGGATCTTTAACGAATAACTGACATCGTAAAGGTTCGGGACCGACGGTTTAAAGTCCTCTCAGATTTATTGAATAAATCGAGGACCAGGTGGGCATCGAACTCCGGACTACCAGCCCAGAGGCGAATATCGTTAACCACTGATCTAACCTGGCCCCGATTTAATCGTTAAATATTTTATAAATTACTTGAACTTTAATAATGTGTAATTTATTATTTTACCTCCAGAAGGGACGAAAAGTAACTTATTGCGTCTAGTGTTCAGTTAATAATGTAAGACATTTAATCCCTGTACTTAAAAACGAGACAATAATTCGAAAAGGTGGGGCAGCAATGAAAAAACGGAGATATAATTCAAGTTTTCCAACCTAATTAGTTTGCTAATACAGATTTTTAGACATGAAGGGAAATTAGATAGGGAAGAGTTAGGTTGGCAAGCCTGATTATTATAATTATAATTGTATAATAGTTTTTAACAAATGTGATTTCTTTCTGTAAAAGAACAATATGTTCGTTATTAGATGTCAATATTAAGTATATATAATATAAACACAACATAAAATATTTACCTATACAAAAAATTAATTAAATCACGTGTAATTAAACTGAGTAATTAGGTCATAAAACATTAATTATTAAATCATATATAACCACTGACAGGTGCTTGACTTAAAAGTGTGTCGTGTGGCCATTTTTAAAAACATTGCAAATTTAAATAATATTAATTATTACTAATTAAAATTTTAATTAGGGATACACATTTTTATCGATTTAATTAGAAAATCAGGGCGCAGGTTTACGTCAGAAATAATTAACACTTAATTAATCCTTTGTTGTGAAGTACCAGGTTTTTTTTTGCAAATCGATATTTTATCGGAGGAGTTCATTATTTTCCTCATTGCAAGACTTTGTTATTTTCTTAATTATTATTTTTTTTAATCTGCATTTGTGGATAAAACGAAGTCAACTTTATGTTGTTTAGAAAAGTGCTCCGTAACCTGTTCTAACCCACAACGCACCAAAATTCTTTGTAGAATTCCGAAGCTAAATTGATATACAAATTTTACAATAAATGTTTGTTTGTTATTTGAAAAGTATAGATACATAAAACTATAACACATTTATTTCTACGCAATCATAATAATTATTAATGTGATACCTTCGCTTGTTTAAATGAACACAAAAGTTTTATATTTGGCTCAATATTTGACAACGTAACCCGAAGTTCTTGGTCAAGATCTTTTAAACATGACCGCCTATCATTTTTAATTAATACAGGAGTTGAAAAACTTTGCTCACATACATATGTCGTCGAAATTGGAAGTAATGTTAAGATTTGAAGTAATCTAATGGAACTTCGATGAAAAATTGTCATTGTGTATTAAATACATGATGAAAAATTGTAAAATGTCAAATGCAATGTATTTGACCGCGGCACACCTGTATCTGACTCATGGCACACCAGTGTGCGCGGCATACCTGTATCTGACTCATGGCACACCAGTGTGCGCGGCATACCTGTATCTGACTCATGGCACACCAGTGTGCGCGGCATACCTGTATCTGACTCATGGCACACCAGTGTGCGCGGCACACCTGTATCTGACTCATGGCACACCAGTGTGCGCGGCATACCTGTATCTGACTCATGGCACACCAGTGTGCGCGGCATACCTGTATCTGACTCATGGCACACCAGTGTGCGCGGCATACCTGTATCTGACTCATGGCACACCAGTGTGCGCGGCATACCTGTATCTGACTGATAGCACACCGGTTGCGGAGCACTGGTTAAGAATACAGTCTGAGGATTCTACATGTATGATGTTGACTATACACTTTTTAATGTCAACTCTGCAAAAAATGAACTTGTTTTTAACAGAAACCACCTAGTTATGTTACCAATCATTACTTTAACTTACCTTTAAGCAGTATAGTTCTATATAGGTGTCTGCTTCCTTCATAACACCTCCATTATATTGATGTTTTTCCACACATAGGAAAAACAAGGATTTAATTGCCCATCGAATAGTTAGTGTTTATCGTCAGGTTATACCATATCTGCCCCAGTAAGATAATAATGACTAATTAGCTAACTAAGGCACAAATACCTTACGACGTCACCAACTGTTCGAAATGCTATAATGAACCTATTATAATATGGTTAATTTCATTTTATTAATTACAATAATTATGTTTAGCTCTTTTTCTTGTATTCAAATTTTATTTAAACAACATATATAAAGAAATTTAAATTTAATTCAACACCTTTATATTGTTTTAAGGTTTCTAACAGTAAGAATTAAATATATATATATATATATATAGTTCACACGGGAAAGAGAAAACACAAATAAAGACACACACAAAAGACTCACAACGATATTTCGACAGTCGTCGTCATCGGGTAGAAGTAGTCCCTTTGAGTAGCTGAAGCTAACTCATATATATATATATATATATAAACATATATATACATATATATACATACGAGTATACATATACATATATATAATATATATATATATATATATATATATATATATATATATATATATATATATATATATACTAAGGATAAGTCCATATTGTATTCTCTATGTACTTATAAAATTTATATCTAAAATAATTATTTAAATTAATTGACGAAGACTGGTAGTTACGGTTGGTTGGAAGATCTTAGCCTTGTTTTCCCATTTCATATTATGGTGGGAAATTCCATATTTCGAACTTTTGGAAGTCAGAGGTAAGAAGGGATTGGAAAATTAATTCGATAAGGTGTTAATAATTCGGATTAATAATGCCGAAATAGGCATAGGTTTCAATAGAACTTATATATATATATATATATATATATATATATATATATATATATATATATACTTAAAATAAACTATGACAGATAGACTGAAACATAACAAAGACTCACTTTCCAATATTTCCACCGTAATGGCGGTCGAAATATTGAAACTCAGTCAGTTAATGTTGTCCCTCTGTAAATTCACTTCTTCTCCTGAGGACGATCGCCATTACGGTCGAAATATTGAAAAGTGAGTCTTTGTTGTGTTTTAGTCTATGTGCCACAGTTTATTTTAAGTGTTATCAGTCCTGCCGGACCGTTTTTCGTTTATCATGATATATATAATGTATAATATATATATATATATATATAACAAATTCAATAATATATCAACCGTTGGATAGAATAGGTGTATAATGTAATCGGGATTCGGTCATATTTTCCAGGATCATATTTCCAGATCCTGGAAAATATGACCGAATCCCGATTACATTATACATATATATATATATATATATATTATATATATATATATATATATATATATATATATATATATATATAGATGATGGACGAGTCAAATTGACATATATGAGCATTTTCAGTATAATCAAACCTATCGCGTAGAATGCAAGTTTTTTAGGATAAACATGGACTTATTTTCAAATAATATATCTAATAATTTGTTGAAATAATAATTGATATTTAAAAAAAAAATATATAATATTTGAAATACTGACATGACAAGAAGTGAATGCCTGCTGCTAGCCTCTTGAACATATACCTCGGGTTACTGAACGTGTAGATAGAAAAGGAAAAGCCCATGATGATCATGATAAGGCTGGTGATGGAGAAGAAGATCTCAGTTCTCGTATAATCTGCCAAAAAAAAACCAGAAAATATCTGTAGTCACTTTGTCAGAAAAACAGTTTGTTCAAAGCAAAAGAGTAAATTATCTACCTTAATTAATACTGGCTTTCAGATGACACTTAGCCTATAGTTCTTAATATAGTAAAACGAGTGAATACCAAAATAAAATTTATAACAAATGGATTGAGTAAGTTGTCTTTATAATCTGTGTCATTTAAAATAATTAAAATTTTATCGATAAAAAGTCATTTATAAATCAGCCATATTACCCCATAAAGGTCTGTATCACAAAATTGGTTAGGCTTGAATCAATATATATATATATATATATATATATATATATATATATAAAAAATTGAGCTGCTGTGATATTTTAATAAAATAAAAATATACAGCCTATTTTAAAATAAAAGAGAATCACAATAAACGATAAAAGAAAGTAGCGAAATTCTCGTACTATTCTCGTATATATATATATAGTTAAATATAGACAAAGAACATAGAGAAATCAAAAGAACACACTTACAGTCTCTAATTTTCGGTTTGAACCGTCTTCAGGAGAGATAAGAGAGGGAAACCAAGCGCACTGGTTCAGAGACGGTTGGAGACCCTCCAATATATATATAAAGCTTTCACATAAACACGTGAAATAACAATCAATGATCAAACCACAATAAGAAATGGGAAAACAAGACTAAGATTTTTCAACCGTAACAAGCGGTTTTTGACTCTGACGAAGACCGCTTGTTACGGTTGAAAGATCTTAGTCTTGTTTTCCCATTTCTTATTGTGGTTTGATCATTTATATATATTTATATATATATATATATATATATATAATATTCGTATATTTCGGGAGCAGACCTTCGTTTATGCATGTCTTGTTAAATTGTATGAATATTTTTAATTTCACAACTTTTCTACTGAATCTTTCAATTTCTCTAATACAATTTCTCCATTTTTGTGGCACAAGATAGATTAGTTGACCAAAGATTTTATTTACATAGTCCGACATTTTTCGGTCCTCACTGACCATTATCAAGGATAACAATTGTACAAAATCTTAACTAAACTATACATAACTAAATATAACTCAAAAACATTTATAATTAAATGTTTTTAAAAATTATAAATCAAATTATAAATGTTTTTGAGTTATATTTAGTTATATATAGTTTAGTTAAGATTTTGTGCAACTGTTATCCTTGATAATGGTCAGTGAGGACCGAAACATGTAGGACTATGTAAATAAAAACTTTGGTCAACTAATCTATCTCCACAAAAATGGAGAAAGTGTATTAGAGAAATTGAAAGATTCACACGTGTATATTATATATATATATATATATATATATGTTTTCTATGAGTTGTCTTGGGAAAGGAATATGATTCGTTACAATGTTGACCAATAGGACAGTAGAGTTTGTAGGTCCATGCCTGCGGTCCCAGTTTCCCGCTGCCGCGGGTAACTCTATTAGTTACCCACTAATCCGCTGTAGTGGATGTAAGAAATCCACTGGCTCTTTGAACAAAAGCCATGTTCTCTTGTAGGAGAATATTTCGTTTCAAGAAATGTTCACTTTGGTTTTTCAAAAATGTTATTACTGCTGTAGTTATACTAATGAAATTATTTGCATCAGCTGTGTGATGTACAAAAATAAAAGCTTATATATTGGTATGTCCTTCAATCACTATCTATACTACCTCGGGAATGAAAGACTAATAATCATATCCCATTTAGATGTTTACGTTATGCTTAAATGAGACGTTATGAGTTATATACTCAAGAAATTTGATATTAAGTTACTTATATTAAAGTTAAGTGTAGGCCACTCCAGATTTTTAATATAACTAATAGTAACTCTTAATGAATTTGTTAACTCCAGTATTTAAATGGCTTCATTATTACTTTTTACATTAAAAATCCATTTTAGTGAAGCTAATATTCTATAAAAACATGAGCTTCAGTTTATTTTTTTTTATTTTTTGTAATACGTTATTTTTTAAAATGGTATAAGTCCATTTTGAGCTATGAAAATAATTATTTTTTTTTAAAAAAAAATTATTAATTATTATTTCGTAATAAAATTTAAAAGATATATAGTATTAAAAACATCACTCGAATTGATTAACGTTTGCCAATATTTTTAAATTAACTCAAAGTGCAAACCTTTAATCTCAATACATAAAAAAATGGACTTATACTACTTTAAAAAAATAACAAATCATGTAATTAATGCAAAATTTGATTTCATTGATCTACTAATTATTTAAGAATTGTAAAAGATTTCAGTAAACATGAAATTTCAGACAACTTTTAAAAGAATATATATTTACAGTTTATTTTTATTAATTTATAATATTTGGATAACACTGCAAACACGTAATGTCGACTTTATTTTGGTTAGTGTGTTTTAGGTGGTGTGCGGGAATGATGGATGGACAGATGAAGGGGTATCTACTACAAAGTGTCTACTGCCACTGTACGCTTGGACATTTCAGTACGCTACGTTTGCCCGTGTACAGGTCAGTCAGAAGGGAATATAGTATATCAATAACCTCTTTCATTAGAGTATAGTATGTGACCTATTTATTTATTATAGTATATTATACGGGACTAAACTAATTAATTTAAAGTATGTATTGATTATATTTTTTTAAGAAATAGTTTAATATATTTCTCTGTATATTAAATTAATATTGGCGTAAGAAACACTGACAGAAGGGGACTATTTTAAAATGAGATAATTTAGATGGCATTTGATTGGTCACTGGTAAAGCTCAGTCATTCAAAAAAGGCGGCAATGACTCTACTAGTTTAGTCCTCCGCGTCATCTATAACCTGTTTATTGTGTTAACCATTTAATTCCTTAAACAATTCTTCAAATAGTGAGTACAAATTATATGTTTATAATTCAAAATTCATTCTTGACTTAGTTTTGAATTTTTAATGATTATTTAATTAGTTTAGTGTGAAGTTTATTATTATCATGATTAGCAATTAAATATAACGATTCCACAAACTAGATTAAGTAAACTCACAGAAACAACACACATAAAAGATTTCACAAAAACTTACTAATATTTTCTACTCTTTCGTTATCAGATAGAAAGATGTAAGTCGATACGAAGAAAAGAGACTTTTCTTATTTCTAAGAAAATATGTTTCTAAGAGGAAATATGTTTCTTATTTCTCTGGAATTATTTTCATAAAAATAATTAATAAATTCCTTAATAATTACTAAACATTTAATACGAATGATAAACCTTTGATTAGATTTATTTTATGTTATTTTAAACCTTATAAACTAAATATGTTATGACGAAAAAAATTAAAATACTTAATAGTAGATTATTTAAATTCATTAATCTATATTAATATAAAACAAGGGACTGTTTGTCTTTGTTTTGTGTTTGCCTTAGACAAATGTACAATTACATTTGATTTGAAATGACTTAGTGGTATTTATGGGATTTAAAAAGAATAGAATTCATATATTAAAACAAATAAATGCCAATCAAACATATAATTTATGTTGGTTTCCAT
Source organism: Hermatobates lingyangjiaoensis (assembly GCA_026182355.1). Taxonomy (NCBI): domain Eukaryota; kingdom Metazoa; phylum Arthropoda; class Insecta; order Hemiptera; family Hermatobatidae; genus Hermatobates; species Hermatobates lingyangjiaoensis. The sequence goes on along the minus strand of JAPFBL010000530.1, from coordinate 139,424 downwards.
GGTTTAATTGATTTGTTTAAAAAAAGTACTTTAATCAATCTATTTTAATCAATTTGAACAAAAAACTTAATTTCACATGTAGATATTATTGTACGCATAAATAATATTATCTTTGGGTAATGATGTATCAGGAATGACCTCTTTTAATCTATAAAGGAGTTGCTATGTTTCTTGAAAAATGTCCACTATTTACACTATTCTAGTCTAATATGGATGGATTTGATATTAAGTTACTTATAGTAAAGTTGAGTGTAGGCCACTCCAGATTTCTTAATTGGTTGTTATTCAAAAGTATTTGGACCATATCATTTAATTAGTTTAATAATATATATATATAAAAAATAAATTCAAAACGAAGGAAACTCACAGAAAGACACAGACATAACACACATGATGTGAGTTATGTCTGTGTCTTTCTGTGTGTTTCCTTCGTTTTGAATTTATTTTAATTAAAAAAGTCCGCTGGACCGTTTCTTTTAATTGTATATAATATTATATATATATATATATATATATATATTCGTAAATTTTGGTAGCAGTCCTTCTTTGACACACACATTATTGAAAATGACACCAAATTTAGCTGATACCTGTCTCTTAACAAGTTTCTCAATTTTTGTAAATAACACTCTCGTTATTTCGTCTACACAATAAAGTACATCTCCTATGGTCGACATGTTTCGAATAATCAACAACCCCCTTCTACCATCTCCATGTATATATTATATATAAACCAGATATTTCACCTTAGATATATATATATATATATATATATATATATATATATATATATATAACAAATTCAATAATATATCAACCGTTGGATAGAATAGGTGTATAATGTAATCGGGATTCGGTCAATTTTCCAGGATCAAAATCAAACTCTCAATGCCGACGTTTCGGTTTTATTTAAAACTATATGATTTCTTGTCATCCTTTGTTTGTAGGCCTATGAAAAAGGTTTTAAATAAAACCGAAACGTCGGCATTGAGAGTTTGATTTTGATCCTGGAAAATTGACCGAATCCCGATTACATTATACACCTATATATATAATATATATATATATATATATATATATATATATATATATATATATATAATTAGTCCTCGAGCAGAACTAGTTGTATATTTAAAAATTTAAAATGAATGGTCATTATTTCATTATTTGCCAGAGTATTCTGGCTTAGATAACAAATGAGTAAGTTTCATCTTTCCAAAGTCAATGACTTGCGGAAGTAAGGGGTGAGGTTAACAGGTCAATATCCCAGAGTAAACAATGTAAAAAAAAAAAAAAGAGAGGAAACATAAAAAGGTAATATTATCATTGAATCGTGGAATTAAAGCAACCATAGCGGATAAATGCTCTTAAAAAAGGTCATTATGAAAAAAAAATCAATGGTACTCAGATTTAAAACGTAATGAAACATTCAAAAGGGAATTAATTTTTATTGTTATTTTCTGCTACCAATAAATGCTCTTAAACTGGCAATACTGTTATTAGCTAATAAATTATTATATTTGAATTAAAAACGATTATTTTTGCTTCCATGTTAACGATTTAAATTTAACCAAAAAAAAAAAAAAAATTTTTACAGTTAAATATTAGAAATAGAAAACTCTATATTTATAATATGATAATTGGATATATTTTGAGTTATTTATGAACAGCAGAAATTTACGCTACATTTTGATGTTCAGAATTATTTATTGTCTTTAACTTTGAATAATTTAAACATTTTTTTTGTAGACTTACTAAATAGTAAATAAGGTTAATTTTTGACCAATTAGTTATTCTTGGACACCCCCACTCCGACTTACTGCGGCGACAATGGCCTGTGGATCGGGGGCTAAATTTATCTTGTGTTTACATAGAGCCTATTAATATGGCACCAAGCGTTGCTGCTATAGGGCGTCTCTTCCTACCGCACATCGACCCTTATTTTACAGTCTCTCTTTTGTAATTATCATTGTTTATTTATTGGTATATTCTAGATTAAAAATGAAATAGAAACAAATTACGACTGTTTCTAGGTAAACCTAATCTACATGTATCAATTTTAGTATATATATATATATATATATATATATATATATATATATGAATGATCAAACCACAATAAGAAATGGGAAAACAAGACTAAGATCTTTCAACCGTAACAAGCGGTCTTCGTTAGAGTCAAAAACCCAACTGAACACTAGATGCAGAAAACATCTGGTGAGGAGTTGAGATTTTCTGCATCTAGTGTTTAGTTGGGTTTTTGACTCTGACGAAGACCGCTTGTTACGGTTGAAAGATCTTAGTCTTGTTTTCCCATTTCTTATTGTGGTTTGATCATTGATTGTTATTTCACGTGTTTATGTGAAACCTTTATATATATATATATATATATATATATATATATATATATACTAAAATTGATACATGTAGTATATATATATATATATATATATATAAAAATATATAAAAAATATATAAAAAAACCCAAGAGTTGGGTTTTTGACTCTGACAAAGACCGCTTGTTACGGTTGAAAGATCTTAGTCTTGTTTTCCCATTTCTTACTGTGGTTTGATCATATATATATATATATATATGTTTTATTAAAAATTATGCCAATTTTAACTTTTGTTCAAAAGTTAAAAAATTGGCATAATTTTTAATAAAACATGTTTGATTGAAGGTCTGCTCCCAAAATACATGTATATATATATATATTGTAGGGTCAAAAGTTAATGAAATGGTCACCACATATAAAACTTTAATGACATAAACAACGCGTTTCGAACACTTAGTGTTCTTCCTCAGGCATTAACTAAGGGTGAGTGTCTGTGGTACAACTAACTGCGAATAGGATGGACATGGGTAGGGTATGGAGTGTACATTTGTTTCATATAAGAAGGCAGATACATTTCATTGTTATTTAGTTAATGCCTGAGGAGGACACTACGTGTTCGAAACGCGTTGTTTATACCATTATATTTTTATATGTGGAGACCATTTCATTAACTTTTTACCCTACAATGAGTAAATACCACATAATAACTGATTGCACTACGTTAGAATATATATATATATATATATATATTATATATATATATATATATATGTGTGTGTGTGTGTGTGTGTGTGTGTGACATTAGCATGCATTTGTTAATCATGTAATTGACTAAAGGAAGCTATGCTGCAAAAGAAAAATATTTCCAAGTCCTAAAGATGACATAAATATATGTCGAAACGTTGGAAAAAGGACTAGTTTTCCAATCGTTAGACCTCAACTCTAAAAAAAATTACATCTAACATATATATATATATATAATATATATATATATACAAAACTAAAGTTTATTGGGACTCGGTTAGTTCTTCAGGTTCAAATTAAACTCTCTTTGCAAACGTTTCGGTCTTTATTTAAAACCTTTTTCATAGGCAGAAGTATAAATTTTGAAACAGAAAAACTAAGTATTACATTACAAATTATTTTACAAAAAGAAATAGTCTCTGGTTTTCAACAGCAACTATAGTTTGAATGAACACATGACTCTGAACCTGAAGAACTGACCGAGCCCCGACAAACTTTAGTTTTGTTTCTATTCCACGGTCGATACTTTTATCAATATATATATATATATATATATATATACATGAGACTGTAATATATACTATACTATACTATACTATACTATACTGTAATATATAGTATATATATATACATTAGAGACTGTAAGTGTGTTCTTCTGATTTCTCTATGTTTCTTTGTTTATATTGAACTATATATATATATATAGGTGTATGATGTAATCGGGATTTGGTCAATTTTCTAGGATCAAAATCAAACTCTCAATGCCGACGTTTCGGTTTTATTTAAAACCTATTTCATAGGCATCTTCTCCATGAATGATCAACATTCATCATCAGGAGGTGAATAAGATCTAAGGTTTTAAATAAAACCGAAACGTCGGCATTGAGAGTTTGATTTTGATTCCGGAAAATTGACCGAATCTCTATTACATTATACACCTATTCTATCCAACGGTTGATATATTATTGAATTTTATCCATTATATATATATATAACTACATAATGGATAAAAAGATTTCACATAAACATGTGAAATAACAAATGATTATAATGACTGATGATTATAATGACCGATGATTATAATGAATAATACAAAATATTGTTTTTTGTTTGAGTTTTTATTCTGTGTGTATAGTTTACTGTAAAACGATTATACATTATTATTATTACTAAATAAATATTATTTGCTCTTTAATCTGTCAGATGGTTTGAGCTGTCTTACCAGTTTAATAATAATTATGGTTAATGGAGAGACATCCATGCAACCATTATTTCCAAAACATGAAAATGCATGAAAAAGTCGAAACCTACTTGGAAATTAACGAAAATAACTGAGTAACTAGTACTTGTTGCAAAGGAAAATAGTCCCACGACCTAGGGTCTGGTACAGTTTGACAGACAGTGACGTAATAATAGTAGAGGTCAGTCGTTTGAAGTTAATTGGCCAGGATTGTCTGCGTTACAAATCTATTTTCATAAGTCATCTTTTATAAAAGGCTAATCTTGAATTAGATTTACTGCAGCAAGATGTTTGGTCTAGACTAGTTTCTCAGTGTTTCTAAGGATTCCAGGATTAAGTACTCTCACAAGTAGATTAAGGGTGATCTATTTGTTTTGTATCTTCTTTAGTAATAAACTGTTTGAATAGTTTTACATTGTCTCCTCCTCCACCCCCCCCCCCCCCCCCCCCCGACTGAATATAATGTAGGGTAAAAAGCTAACTCTCTTAGCTTTATTCTAAGCTCTCTCTTTAGTTTTGTTTCTAAATTTAGTTTTGTTATATATATATATATAATAAATTCAAAACGAAGGAAACACACAGAAAGACACAGACATAACTCACATCGATATTTCGACCATCGTCGTCATCGTCGACCATCGAAGAGCTCTTCACACCTCCTGATGACGACGATGGTCGAAATATCGATGTGAGTTATGTCTGTGTCTTTCTGTGTGTTTCCTTCGTTTTGAATTTATTTTATTTAAAAAAGTCCGCTGGACCGTTTCGTTTAATTGTATATATATATATATATATATTATATATATATAGAAGATTTCACATAAACATGTGGAATAACAAATTATTATAATGACTGATGATTATATTATATTATATAATATATATTATAATATTATTATAATTATATATTATTATAATTATATTTAATAAATATAATATTATATATTATTATTATTATTATTATTATTATTATTATTATTATTATTATTATTATTATTATTATTATTATTATTATTGATTATATATTATAATACAAAATATTGTTTTTTGTTTGAGTCTTAATTTATTTTGTGTTATTTCTGTTTTGTATAGATTTCTGTTTTAACTATAGATAACTCTCTGATGATATTGTATTTTTTTGATAATACCTGTAGAAGAACGCGTTGTTTATACGATTAAATTTTTATATGCGGAGACCATTTCATTAGCACTTTACTCTACAATGAGTAAATACCACATAATAACTGATTCCACTAAGTTAGAATGAATATAATCTTTTTATCACTTGAAGAATCATAAATTACAAGGAACAATCAACTGTTCAAAAACAAAATTTTAAAACTTTTAATAATTCAAATCCAAAAATGAATACATCTCTCTCGTTTCATCTTCTTTTTGTTATTCTCCTAATAATGAACTGTTGTTCAAACTATGATCAGCTTACATCTTGTACAAGTTGTGTTACCGGTGTGTTTAACATTTAGTTTTATAAAACCCTTTTTGATAAATATTTTCGTCATATATATGAGTTTTAAGAAACATGATACCAATATCGGTATAATTTTTCTAGTCATTATATGTTTCTAGTAATCGGTTGGATTACTTTCTAGAAATATTTTATCGATAATTAAATTAACAAAAATATCGTTAAGGGCTGATGTTTTAACCCACGAAGGGATCAGTTTCTCTAATTAAATTAAATTAATTAATTAGTTAGTGTTCAGTTAATTTTGTTAAGCCATGACTTAACAGATGTATCAATTGTAGAACTGTATTAACTATTCCTCATAGAACAGTGATGGCGAACCTATGACACGCGTGTCAGTCTTGACACGCAGCATCATTTATGGTGACACGCATCTTCAAAATGTGTGACAAACATCCAAAATGTGTTATTAATAATAATATTATTAATTCCGTAAATAATAGTTAGTACTTTGTTTCTTAAACTAAATGGGTATGTACAAGTATAAGAATATTGCGTAACAAGTATACATATTAAAAAATATTGTTTTAATATTTATATTAATATAAAATTGGTAAATTCTGAAAACATACTGAATTCTAAATGCTGAAATGTTAAAATTGGTTTTTGTATTTTAATTGGCATGAAACAAATAGTTAATTTACAAAAAAAATAATACTTATATTTCCTTCTTAGTTTTACTTTATCAATGTGTGACACGCCACGAAAATTATGTTTCGATTTTTCAAAATTTTGACACACCGAACTCAAAAGGTTTGCCATTACTGTCATAGAACAATAAGACTATAAATACACTACTAATATTAAAAATAAAAGTTGTTTAAAACATATTCGTAAATCAAATTATGTAAATATTATCCTGATCATGGTCATTGTCGGGGACCAAAGCTTGCTGATCCAGATCAAAGAAGGCATGTTCGCATAAATATACAGATCCCTAACTTGAGATGTTTTAACATAGGGTATAGTTTTACTGGAAATATATCCAACGATAGGAATGAAAGACGATTCATTTAGACTACCTTAATGATTTGTTGCCAAAAATCATAGTGATTTATTTGTTGAAAACAATTAAGTGTTTTGAATTAAACTCTAGATCAAAGCTTCTATTTGAATTAAATTTATCTTAAAATTGATTTATCTTTTTAGAAGCTTTTATTAAAAAGAAACATTTCTTGAGCCAACTTTTACCTTTTTTTGTGTTATTGTAGAGTTTTAAAAGTCTATTTGAACGTAAAACATTTTTTTTTTTCATATATAATTTCATTGGGTTAATCTAATAAAGAATATTAGTATAATTATAAAATTTTTTAAAAATAAACTTAAAATATAAATCTTCTAAAGTTTTCTTTTTATGCATTTGCCTTGAAACAAAAAAAAAATTCAAAATAATATTTGCTCAAAAAAAATTTATACTAAATGGATGTCTGTTACAATCATTTTACCAAAGTTACAGGCAATTATATAGTAAAAGGGGGGGGGGGGTTCACCCCGCGCGATACGTGCCAGGAAGCGCCATTTTGAGGGGGGGGGGGGGTAACATAGAAAATAGAAAACAAATTAAAACAATAAAAATCTAACAAAAAAATCTGTAATGTTATACCATAATGAGTTTTTAAGAACATAATTGTTTTTATGTTCTATTTGTGCAATACTGTTTTTAAAGCGATTTTCAACTGTAATATTTGCTAATTAAAAATCAATTTATTTAAAAATTTTCAAAATTAGTTTTTTAATAGGATTGAAATTTATTATATTTATTTGCGTATACAGTTAATTTAATTTAACAGTTTTTTTATGCTTTGAATTATTTTTCAAAAATTTTGGTTTTCTTTGATGACGACTGTATACGTATTGATTCGAATACTGTAAAAAGATGTAAGTCTGGGACCCAAGGGGTCAGGTTAGCTCAGTGGTTAACGTAGTCGCCTCTGGGCTGGTAGTCCGGGGTTCGATCCTCACCTGGCCCTCGATTTATTCACGCGAGAGGTGAATAAATCTGAGTACGTCGTCCCTCAGAGAGGACGTTAAGCCTGTTTTGATGTTAAATGTATCTAGGGCCTCTCGGCTATGACACCAAAACTAAACAAGGCCGACGCTTAAAGTGCTGCCCTCTTCTGTCACTCGACAGTTCAAAGAACCCTGGAGCATCCGAGGTGGACCTCACGGCGGTGGGCTACGTCACGCATCCTTGTCAAGTCATCGGTCTCACAAACGTCATAAAACAGGTTAAACTTGATAACTCTACAGACAGAGGCATGTAAGAGTACATAAGGCCTGAACCGATATAGACAAATTTAAGACAAAGACATATAAATTATACACGCAGAAATGAGACAAACACATAATACTTATGTACATGAAACTTAAATCTAACCTTAACTCGTTAGTGCTACCACAAGGTATAGGCAATTCCCTTGTGGTTGAAAATATATACTAATCTTAATTCTAATCTGAATTCTAGGCTACCCCAAGGTACTAAGTTATTCCCTTGCGGTTTAAAACATATATACTAATCTTAAATCTTAATTCTTTGTTCTAATATCCCACAAGGTACATGGATATTCCCTTGTGGGTAAAACTTAATACTAACTAGCATAGACAACACACATATAAATAAACGAAAAGGACAGGACAAAAACATAGACTTGTCCACAAGTTACTCAATATTCCCTTATGTATGTTATTATAAACTAACAAATAATATAAACTTATAAGCTTTTTTTTTTCCCCTACTCAAAATGTACTTCAGTCAGGGCAAAATTTAGGGCCTCCAATGTAGAATCCGTCGAATCACCGATCAAACAAAAAGCCGGTAAACGGCTGACGTTATCACCCTCTAGGGCAGGGGTTCTCAACCTTTGTTTGCTTGTGGACCCCCTAAAAGCTACTTGTGGACCCCACTCCCCCCGAATACTTAAAAAACATAATTATACAAATTTATAAATAAATATTTGTTTTTAGGTAAATGAATATCGTTAATTATTAAATCATTTCATTACATCTACAACGCATGCCGAAATACAAAAAATGTTTTTAAAACAATAACAAAATATTTCTTTATTAATATTTTATAAAGTACCCTGAAATAAATTGTAACAGAATCAATTTTGAATGTACCATAAAGAGAAGTGCAATAGAAAATTTTAAAACATTGGAACATTTTAACATACTGACGAGGATATTAGGCCTTATATTTTAATTATGTTTGAATATTGTACGGCCAAAGCTTACTACTCTTTGGTTTATTTTTTGTTTGCTGATAAATCATTTAAACTTAACATAGAGCTCTAATCGCGAGTCATGGACCTTTAGAATACTACTTTCCTCATGGACTCCCAGTAATCCTCTGTGGACCCCTGGGGGTCCATGTGGACCCCGTAGAGAACCACTGCTCTAGGGGATCGGTTTAAACAATGAAAAAAAAAGTGTGGGACCAATAACAGCAGTCTAAAATTAAATCTTTGATTGTAATTCCATGAAAATAAATATTTTCAAGATGTTCTGGAGTTTTGAATGGTACTGTAACGCCGGGGAGGGGAGGCAAATGCTAGGATAGTCTCGAGTGGCAAAAATAGTTGCTACGCCACAGTGGTCTTAGGAGCGTTTACCGGGTTCAATATGAGACAATTTGTTCGTTCTAAACCTGACTCAGCTGCTTTCATGCTACTGCTTCTCATTCTGTCTCACGACAATATAATTCCTAGTTATACTGCTAGGCTTTTGCTGAGAATAAACATTTTTACTCTCCACCTATGCTAGCTGTTATTGTATGGTATTTACTCATGATTAGAGATGAAAAGAAACACTAAGTCTTCACACGAAAAAAAAAAGATTTAATCAAACGAGGCGTTTCAAACACTTAGTTTGAATCATCAAGTTACATCTACAAAACAAACGAAATATGTATAAACATTTTGAAATTGATTAGAGAAAAACAACTAAAGTTTAAACTAGTACTAGACGACCCATAACTCCTTGTGTCATTCAGTGTTAAGGAATTATAGCAACAGTTAATAAAATACATTTCCTGAATGTGATTGACAGAAATAACTGTTATTGCTATTTCTTGTTATAAATCCATGAAAACAAATAGTCCTGTTTGGCCCATGAATTTGATATAGTATTCTTTACATGAATCAAGATATGATCAAACCATAATAAGAGATCGGAAAACAAGACTAAGATCTTTCAACCGTAACAAGCGGTCTTCGTCAGAGTCAAAAACCCAACTGGTTCAATACATTGAACAGATATATTCAATATACACAATATTGAACTCAATATTGAATCAAGATATATATATTTTCTAGGAGGCCTCAGAGCTTATTTTTCTTCATTCTGATTCTTCCTACGATATGTATATGAGACAAAATGTCGTAGGAAGATTCAGAATGAAGAAAAATAAGCTCTGAGACCTCCTAGATTATATAAAGAAGAGTAAATGAATAAATAAATAAATATATATATATTTAATAAAACAAAAAATCACTTCAAAGTAAAAATTGCATTTCTTTTATTACATAAATAAATGAAACATCAATTCAAAGTAGATACACAATCAAGCATTTGAAACTAACAAAAACTGTAAATTAAAATATTTAATTCATATTGCCCCACATAAAATAACATTAATTAAAGTAATATGTCTTTCTAATATTACCTTGGAACATTTGTATTTAAGTTGACATTTCTTTTAAGTTTATATTTCTAAAATCAATCATTATAAACCTCTAATGTAATAGTTTATTAAATATAGGAACTGCTACCCCATCCAGCATATTCTCCTGATTTAGCCTCCTGCGACTATTTTCTGTTTCCAAAACCTAAAGAAATGGCTGGGCGGTAAGAGATTTGAGTCGAATGAACCAATCATTACCGAAACAAACGCGTATTTTGAGAGCTTTGAGAAAACATTTTATTTGGAGGGAATAAAAAAATTAGAAAAACGCTGGGCTAAATGAATCGAGCTAAAAGGTGACTATGTAGAAAAATAAAATGTTTCTTTGTCGAAAAATTTTTGTTTTATTCAAAAAGTCATGGACTTATCAAACTGCTCTCGTATTTTCGAAATTTCATACACCTATACATTTCTTAAGTTCCAAATACGATTGTTATTCAAACCGTTCGCTTTGAAAATTTGATTTGAAGCTGGAAAACCGACCGGTTCCTGATAAATAGAATTTCTTTTACATATGTGTACGACAAGAATCAACAGTAAATTCGTGAAATAAATATGACATCATCTTGACAATAAGATTTTCAAAAATGGGACAGAGATCTTTCGAAGAAGAACTCTTCAGGTTTATTCTATAACATAAACAGATTTTAAGCTAATACTAGACGACCCGTGACCTCTTGTGTCACTCAGTGTTAAGAAATTATAGCAACAGTTATAATTCCATGTGTGATTAATGTTTGATCGGTTTACATCTGGAGTCATACATTTTACTTGTTGAGAGAGTTTATTCTGCATTCTTCTTACTTTTTAATTCAATTATTTGTAAATTAATATATTACTTACTGCTTTCTTTAATATTTTATTTGAATAATTCGTCATAAAATAAAATTAACAGGTATTCCAATTTTCACGTGGGTTTAGGAGTTGGGTTTTGACTCTGACGAAGACCGCTTTTACGGTTGAAAGATCTTAGTCTCGTTTTCCCATTTCATATTGTTGTTTGATCATTGATTGTTATTTCATATGTGAAATCATTTTATCACGTGTGTGGAAATATTTAAACAAGAACATCAGAGTTCTTTTATAAGCATATAGATATAAATAAAAGTGTAAATATAAACAATAAATAAACCAATATATAATTACTGAGGCAGTATTAAACAAAATTTAATCATTTTCGCTGTTTTCTCTATTCAATTTTTAAAGTTTTTATAAATACAGTAGTACCTCGGGATACAAGTTTAATGCGTTCCATAAACTTGCTCGTATGTCAATTTACTCGTATCTCCAAGCAATTTTCCCCATTGAAATCAATTGAAATGCCATTACTCCGTTCCAGCCCCAAAAATACTTACTTATAATTGTTTTTGTTACGTAATTTTGAACAACAAAAATTTATTTATAAATGACAAATATTCTATAAAAACATAATAAAAGAGAATGTAGAGGTGGTTAGAAAAACTGGTTTTATCAAGTTTACGTACATATGCAATTAGTATTTCGGTTATTTAAATTTAACTTAGACATAAGTGAAATGCTATTGTATGCTTAATTTTAGTTACTGCTTTTCTCTTCACTGGTCTTTGCCTTTTTCGCAGGATTAAAAAAAAACTGTCCAAGAAGGTTTGTTTCTTCCTCCCTTTCAGAATACTACGTATATGAGTTAGGCAAGTTTCATTAAATAGATCCGATGCAAAGTTGCAACTTTTTTTCGTGGTGTTTCTTTGCCACGAACTGTGAAACTCTCTCCCACATTCCCAAGATCTTCCAATTTTCACAGGTAAACTAAGAACTGAGTGGGCCGTTGGCGGCATCGTAGAAAAAAGAAATGTATATATTTATAAATAACCTGAAACTACAATTGGCTGTTCTTCGTATCTCAAATTTCACTCGTATTTTAAAACAAAATTTCGCTCATTTGACAGCTTGTATCTCAAATAACTCGTATGTTAAGGCACTCGTATCCCGAGGTACCACTGTATTTTTTTGTATTGTAAATGCCCCCCAATGATGAACACTAGGTCATATCAAACAAACTACGTTACAAACGTAACACGTCGTTTGATGAAATAATTTATGAGTGTTATTGCATAGTGTTTCTTTTCGTCTGTAATCATGAGAAAACATTTTATACGTTAATAAATGCATCAAAGTCAACTGACATTAACTCCCTTTGAAGTGAGTGGCATAAAATCACTACACCAGTATTTCCTAGAACCCATATTCAAAGTAGCTTTTGAACAATAAGAGCAAACAAACTTTGGATCGACACAACAATTAATTAACCCTATTTTTTTTAACCTATTAAAAAGCAATTTACGGGATATTAAATGCTAACAAAAAATAAATTTAAATACCTTTTTTTCAATAATTTACGCCTCAATTAGCTTCACTAGTATAAAACTATAAACTTAAAAAGGGTTTTGAAAGAAAAGCAGAAGTACTGAAACATTTCAAAGAAACAAAATTAAGGTTATTTAATTTTTTTAGGAATCAAAGAATTCGTTTGTTTTACCTGTGATTTATTAATTTGTATTACTTTACTATAAGTCAAGTATAGTGATTGTGAAAAAATTCGATCTTTAGTAAAAAAAAAAAGTTCTAAGTTCTCTGAGAGGATTGATCGAGCAATTAATTTTTTTTTTGGAAATTCTAACTAGATACTGCTGACTTTCGGCGAATTTTAAATATATTTTTATAAATTCACCGAATTAGTTTTGACTTTTTAAATGTCATCTCAGAAGCAGAATAAGTACCAATAAAACTTATTCCTATGCTTAACTTCCAATAAATTTAGATCGCTGGTTGTTGGAGAAAGTTAGAAGTTTTCTATGAGAAGTTGCTGAAAAACAAAAACTTATTTTACCTCTGGCATCGGTTTGTCTGTAATAAGCAATACTGGATACATATATTACAAGATAAAAAATAATAAAATGTGATGAAGGAAGATTAACAGCTCTATAACATTCGTTTTCTTTTTTTTTTTTTGTAATCCTCGGAGTTGTTTTTAGCAAATTAACTAAATTAACAAATTAATTGACTAAAAAATTTTTCCTTTACTATAAGTAAAGTGTAGTGATCGCGAAAAAATTCGATCTCGAGATTTTGACGGAATTATATGTTTTGAGGTCCCAAAAGTCGTTTTATGAAGGTTATTCGATGATGTCTATGTCTGTGTGGGTGGGTGGGTGAGTGTGTTAGCATTGCTTGTTACCATGCTACAGTCCAGAATCTTTGATTGAAGTATATATATATATTGAGTTGACTGTCGTCCCTCCGTCAATTCACTTCTTCTCCTGAGGACGACCGCCATTACGGTCGAAATATTGAAAAGTGAGTCTTTGTTGTGTTTCTGTTTATGTGTCACTGCTTTTTTTAATTGGTATATATATATATGACTTTCGTTTATTGTATACACTATTTCTTCTTTATCGAAGCTTAGTCTAGCGTTAAACACCTTTATGAGAACGTTTCATCTCGATTTGTAGTTAGAAGAAACCTCGATAAAAAATAAAAATAGTTGAATATATCTAACCGAGATAAGAAAACATTGAGTGATGTCATATAGACATATATATTATAAATACATGATTTAAATGTATTGTAAGTGTGGTGTGATATATAATGATAGATATGTTAAATTTTTATAAGTAATACAGTTAAACATTTGAATTTTATAGTATGTAAATAATTTGATGAGAGGGAGTAATAATAATAATAATAATAATAATAAGTAATAAGCAATACATAATATTTATTATTTATTATTATTATTATATTATATTATTTATTAAGCAATAAGCAATAATTACTTAATAAGTAATAAGTAATAAGCAGTAATAATAATGTTAATTTATTATTATACTGTTTAGAATTGTGTATATTATTCTCATCATCACAATTGTAATGTCAATTTTTTAAAACTGTGTGCTGTAAGTTTGTTTATGACGCTTACGTCTGAGTGTCAACCACTCCAGATTATTTTTCATATATAGTAAAGTAAAAGCTTAATGATAAAAGACAGAAAATTTAGATTATGACGTGATTCTTGGAAATTCCAAAGGATTACTGATATTTGGTGAAAATCGATTGCTAACCAATAAAGATCAAAACATTTGACAAACTCATTATGGCAAACTTGATTTTAGCTTTTGAGAAGATGGAAACAGAATTCAGTTTTCAAACTGTTATAAACTTTGGGCTAAAGGAAGTTAATTAAAATAGAGGCAAATGTTAGTCAAACGAAACCTTGAGTACCAAGACTTGTGGTATAGTTAACAGGACTTCAGTTCAACTCCCAATTATTATCAAACAACTTTCGCATTATTTTGGAAACTCAAAGCAAATCAATACTGTCAATTTTCTTTTTGTACAAAAAAAAAACTGAATCATCGTTGGCATTCATTATTAATGTATCAACGCTAAGAGTTAAGCAATTTCTTTTGTTAGTTAACAATCTATCAAATGTAATTTAAAAAAATATTATTCTTTAATTGGTAGGTTAGGTTACAGTGGTAGTTCTACAACAGAAAACACATAGCCCCTTTTGTGATACCACACAAAGGAGATGATTCTACATTGGGAGTCCTAAATTTTGTTTAACTCAAGTATATATAGTCTAGAGATCTTTAACGAGTAGGCATTCATTATTAGAGTTAAGTAACTGCTTTTGTTGGTTAGCAATCTATTAAATGCAATTTAAAAAAATATTATTCGTTAATTTGTAGGTTAGGTTGCAATGGTAGTCTTACAACAGAACACAAATAGACCGAACATTGCCCCTTTGTGATATCACACAAAGAAGATCATTGTTTACTAATGAAGACATCATTAGTAAAATGTAATACTAATCAAATTAGTATAGTAAAAGTACTGTACATATATAAGGAAGAATATATGGTTCCATTTAACGATGGAACAAATATATGATCATTGTTTTAAGTATATTTAGGACATTTAATGTGTCCTAATACTACATTAGGATATTTCTACCTAATAATACCTAATGTAGTATTAGGTTCTATAATGGGAATTTTAAATTTTACATAACTCAGGTGTATTTATAGTGTAGAGATCTTTAATGAGTACAGGCTCGGGACCGACGGCTTTACGACCTCTCCGAGGGATGACGTACTCAGATTTATGCACATCCAGCGTAAATAAATCAAGCGCCAGAGTGGGCATTGAACCCCGGACCTACCAGTTCAGAGGCAAGCACGTTGCCACTGAGCTACCTGGCCTCCTAAATTCATATTTGTATAGGTTACAGTGTCAGTCCCACAAGGGAACACACATAGGCTGAACATTAGGCCTTTATGATACCACACAATGAAGACTGATTCTATTGATTTTACATTGGAGTCCTAAATTTTGGCTAACTCAAGTGTATTTAGAGTAAGAATCTATAACGAGTGTCTGAACATTGTACAGGTTCGGGACTGACGGCCTAACGTCCTCTCCGAGGGACGACATGCTCAGATTTATTCATCTCCCGCATGAACGAACAGAGGGCCAGGTGGGGATTGAACCCCGGACCTACCAGTTCAGAGGCGAGCACGTTACCACTGAGCTAGCCTGTTTCCTTAATTGGTAATAGTAAATGAAAACTTTTATAAAAATAATACGCCTTTTGAGAACATTACAATATTTTTTCATCCATCTGTTTTGAAAAGAAAAACCCTTATATTATCGGTATCTTTTCCTGCACATAAGAATTAGCCTGTGAAAGGATATTAGGTGATTAGAAATGTGTTCCTTTAACCTCTCCCAGTGTGTAAACACCCCACAGGCAAAGATTTTACAGCTATAGGGTTATTTAATTTAACCGACCGATTGTTTAGCATTAATTAAGATAAGTTGTAATGGGAGGAAGCTTGTTTGTAGTTTTTGTACAAAAAGGTTAGATATAATTTTATATTATCCATTATTTCAGTCGGTTAAGCTGGCAAATGCAAAGATCAGCTGGATATATTTTGTTTCTTATCGTCCTGAGATAATAGACTTCATTTCTTTGGAGGTTCTCCAAAAACGATAAAAGAGGTCGACATATGTGACTGGTGTTCCCCAAGTAATTCAAAAGGCACCCTGTGTAGACCTCAACAAATATATCACCATCAAGACATATGAAAACATACTGATTTGTAAATGGTTAAATGTTTTATACCCCAGTTCGATAAAGTGTATGGCACAATGGTGTGAAGTGGTAAGAGCAAGCCAGTGGAAGCTTCAGGCACTCACTGGGTTTAACAAATTTTCTTGGTCATTTCTCTTATATATATATATATATATATATATATATATATATATATATATATATATCAATGATCAAACCACAATAAGAAATGGGAAATCAAGACTAAGATCTTTCAACCGTACCAAGCGGTCTTCGTCAGAGTCAAAAACCCAACTGACGAAGATCGCTTGTTACGATTGTAAGATCTTAGTCTTGTTTTCCCATTTCTTATTGTGGTTTGATCATTGATTGTTATTTCACGTGTTTATGTGAAATCTTTTATATATATATATATATATTGATAAAAGTATCGACCATGGAATAGAAAGAAAACTAAAGTTTATCGGGACTCGGTCAGTTCTTCAAGTTCAAATCAAACTCTCATTTTTTAAACATTCACTCATATCACATCCATATGTTCTTCTTATCTCCTCAAAGAAACCCATATTTATTATCCCAAATTATATATATATATATATATATATATATATATAAATATATATAAAAAAATTTAACATAAATACGTGAAATAACAATCAATGATCAAACCACAATAAGAAATGGAAAAACAAGACTAAGATCTTAAGAAAAATCAATGTTGTTAAGAAATATGATTGAATCGTCTCTAATTAAATTTAATAGATCAAATATTATAAACATTAGTAACGGTCTCTTCAAACTTGATACTTTCGTCACGAGGGCAATAGCCTCTTCAAAGAGGGTTGACAGCTAGCGGATAGTTTTTTACTCTTTCTTACTGTACTCCTTTGTTTCCCCAAACATCCCTTTCTGGACATTAGTCCTTTCCTGTGCTTTCACCCTTTTAAAATACCACTCTTCCCTCCCACTCTTCTCAACTCCTCACCAGATGTTTTCTGCATCTAGTGTTCAGTTGGGTTTTTGACTCTGACGAAGACCGCTTGTTACGGTTGAAAGATCTTAGTCTTGTTTTCCCATTTCTTATTGTGGTTTGATCATATATATATATATATATATATATATATATATATATATAAAGATTTCACATAAACACGCAAAATAACAGTCAATGATGAAACAACAATATGAAATTGGAAAAAAGACTAATATCTTTCAACCACAACAAGCCGTCTTCGTCAGAGTCAAAAAACCCAACTGACGAACACCGCTTGTTGTAGTTGAAAAATCTTAGTCTTTTTTTCCTCATTTCATATTATGATTTGAACATTGATTGTTATTTCACGTGTTTATGTGTAATCTTGTTATATATAGATAACTAACTATGTATCATATATATTTAACTTATTCTAAATTATTCAATCTGTTGTCATAGAGGGAAGAACCAAGTTCAAGTCACTGTTGGCTACTTTAACATGTTTCTTTTTCTCTTTACAACGATGGATGACAAATTAAATAAAGTGTTTTGTAAGTTGATGATTAAATAATTTATTACTCACATGATCAATAAAAAAGAAAATTTTTTTTCCGTATAATCCACCAAATTATTAAATTTAAAATACACGCTAAATCTATATTGTTATTAATCTATATCTATATATTAATATCAATATATTAACAAAACAATAAATATAAAAATCATATACATTTTATAAGTATAACTTTGAAAAAGTTATACATATAACTTGATAATAGGTAGTAACTTGAAAAAGTTTTAACGTAAATATATTTTTGTACACGATAAAGTTCTAAAAAAAAAATATATATATATATGAACAATAATTAAAATAAACTTTAAAGCTACCTAAGACACGAAAGGGGAAAGCAAGGAAAAGAGATATGAGAATACTGAATACTATCAAAGCGGAAAGTAGATGACTCATGGTGGTGAAGTGATAACGGGAGATATGATGATTTCCAATGTCCGATATCCCCAGAGTAAGGGCAGAACGCCTCCCTTTCCACATTACACCAGACAGACAATTTATTATGACATATACAAAGGTAAATCCTTCAAAGAAACAATATTTTGACTTCATATGTTAGTATGTTTGTTATTCCATGTTAATAATTTTTTTTAAAAAAAAAAGAAAAAATCCATTTTGTGAAAAAAAAATTTTTTTTTGTATATTAAATTTTGTTTATTAAATTGATATACATTTGGTATATTGTACTGATATTTTTAAAGAATAACATACAAATATTTAATAAATAAATTATATTAATAAAAAAATATTAAACTTTAAATTACACAAAGCACGACAACACAGAAAAAAGAAATGTTGTTCGTCATCAGGAGTAGACTAGAAGAGAGATCCCTCTCACTTCGTCCTCTCTTCTAGTCTACTTCTGATGACGAACAACAGTTCGAAATATTGAATTCTGTAAGTGTTCTCTTTATTCTTTTTTCTGTATCGTGCTTTGTGTAATTTAAAGTTTTATAGTCCTTGTGGACTGTTTCTTATATTTAGTAAAAAAATATTAAATCATTTATAATTTGAAGGTAAGTGAAAATAGCACTTTAACAATATCAAGGGCTTTATATAATGTTGTTTTTTAAATGAATGAAAGCGAAAAGAGCAGATGAATCACGGCTGGTAGTAGGATATAACTATAACTTTATTATAATTTTAAGTTTTTCAATCGAAAGCAAATAAAATAAAATAAAATAAAATAAAGTAAAAGGTTAGTAGGGCTGATTGTGACATAATCTGCAGATATGTCGATCTTCTGAAGAGGTATCCTAAAAGAAAATATTCTATGATTTTTGAAAGGAAAATATTGAGCAAATATATGAGGTTGTTTTAGTGGGAGGGGAAAATTAAAAAAGAAAACAGACTGATTTTTTTTTGAGTTTCGATAAAGAGGAAGTCTAGCCAAGCGCAAGAAGAAGTTGATTCAAGATGAAGAAAAGTACTTCACGACTCTTACATAATTTATGAGTGTGTGTGTGTGTGTGTGTGTGTGTGTGTGTGTGTGTGTGTGTGTGTGTGTGTGTGTGTATGTGTGTCTCTCTACCACACTCTCTCTCTCTCTCTTTACCTGCCTATCAGTGTGTATGTGTGTGTGTTTGTCTCTCTCCCCACTCACTCTTTCTCTCCCACTCTCTCTTTCTCTCTCTCTCTCTCTTTACCTGCCTATCAGTGTGTATGTGTGTGTATTTGTCTCTCTCCCCACTCACTCTTTCTCTCCTACTCTCTCTCTCTCTCTCTCTCTCTCTCTCTACCTATCAGTATGTATGTGTGTGTGTGTGTGTTTGTCTCTCTCTCCCACTCACTCTTTCTCTCCCTCTCTCACACTCTCTCTTTTTCTCTCTCCCTCCCCCTCCCTCCACCCTCATCCCCTCTCGCTCTCTGTATGTATGTGTTTGTGTTTGTCTCTCTATCCCACTCACTCTTTCTCTCTGTCTCTCCCACTCTCTCTCTCTCTCTCTCTCACTCTCTGTCTCTCCCACTCTCTCTCTCTTTCTCTTTCCCACTCTCTCTCTCTCTCTCCTCTATCTCTCCCGCTCTCACATACTTTCTCTCTCTACCTATCAGTATGTATGTGTATGGGTTTGTCTCTCTCTCCCACTCTCTCTCTATCAGTGTGACTGTGTGTGTGAACGTTTGATCTCTCCCCCACTTTCTCTCTTTCTCTATCTCTCTCTCTCTACCTATCAGTGTGTATATCTCTGTGTTTGTCTCTCTCCCACTCTCTCTCTATGTATCAGTGTGTAGTGTGTGTGTGCGTGTGTATGTGTGTGTTTGTCTCTCTCTCCCACTCTCTGTCTAGCTCTCTCTCTCTCTCTCTTTATCTATCAGTGTGTATGTGTGTGTTTGTCTCTCTCTCTCTCTCTCTCTCTCTCTCTCTCTCTCTCGCTATCAGTGTGTAAGTGTGCGTGTGTATATGTGGGAAACAACACACGCAATAATATTTCACAATAAACACGTGAAATAAATATCGACATCTAAACTACAGTAAGAAATTAGAAAAATGACTCAGATCTTTCAACCAAAACAAAAAAAAATAATAATTTTTTTTCTAACTTACATTCTTGGTGTTTCGGACAGCGTGAAAAAAAAGAATAAATTCATGTAAATATATTGGTAAAGAAGGATAGAAGTAAAATATATACTTTCTATAAGATGAAATATATGTATATATGGTAATAATAATAGTATATCTAACTACAAATTTATTGCTAAACTAGTAATACTTATTGTCGTAAAATGTTTTTAGCTATAATCGAGATATAAATATACAGAAAAACGTTGGTAAGAAGTATTATTTAAAGCCTCCACCCTCAAATAGCTTAGATAGTGTGAGTGAAGTATATAAATTATAATATATATATATATATATTCAAAATTAAAGTAAATCAGGATTCGGTCAGTTCTTCAGATTCAAATTAAACTCTCATTGCCAACGTTTCGGTTTTTATTTAAAACATTTTTAACAGCCCTACAATAAAAAGGACAATTATATCTTATATTTCCTCTGTTTTGTAGGCCCATGAAAAAGGTTTTATTTAAAACCAAAACGTTGGCAATGAGAGTTCAATTTGAAGCTGAAGACTGACCGAGACTTGATGAACTTTAGTTTTGTTTCTATTCCACGGTCAATACTTTTATCAATATATATAACAATATTTCACATAAACACGTAAAATAACAATCAATGATCAAACTACAAAATGAAATGGCGTGGGTTTTTGACTCTGACGAAGACCGCTTGTTGCGGTTGAAAGATCTTAGTCTTGTTTTCCCATTTCTCATTGTGGTTTGATCATATATATAGTATTAGGTAGGTTTTGTTTTTGAGGGCTAGATCATATAAAAGAAAATAAACTTCTTCCTAGACCAACGTTTCGATGTCTTGTTTTCCCATTTCTTATTGTGGTTTGATCATATATGTTGTAGTAGGTAGGTTTTGTTTTTGAGGGCTAGATAATATAAAAGAAAATAAACTTCTTCCTAGACTAACGTTTCGATGTCTTGTTTTCCCATTTCATATTGTGGTTTGAACATTGATATATATTTATATATATATATATATATATATATATATATAAAGATTTCACAATAGACATATATAGATTTCACAAAAAGATATTAATATAAACAAGTGAAATAACAATCAATGATCAAACAACGAAGATCGCTTGTTACGGTTTAAAGATCTTAGTCTTGTTTTCCCATTTCTTATTGTGGTTTGAACATTGATATACATATATAAAGATTTCACATAAACAAGTGAAATAACAAACAATGATTAAACAACGAAGACCGCTTATTACGGTTGAAAAATTTTAGTCTTGTTTTCCCATTTGTTATTGTGGTTTGATCATTGATTGTTATTTCACGTGTTTATTGAAATTATATATATATATATATATAGATTTCACATAAACACGTGAAATAACAATCAATGATCAAACAACGAAGGCCGCTTCTTACGGTTGAAAGATCTTAGTCTTGTTTTCCCATTTCATATTGTCGTTATATATATATATATATATATATATAATATAGTTATGTATATAATTCGACGATATGAAATGGGAAAACAAATTATCTTCTTCCAATACATTTCCGCCTGTTGGTTGTTTTCTAAATGTTTTAGACATTATAGTAAGATCGTAAAAAAACTATTGAAATATGGGAGCAAACGTAATATAGTAAATTAGCAAATGATAGGTGACACTGATCACTGACTAACAGACAACTTTAAGCAAAAGGGGAGACCTAATTAGTACTCTCTTTAAGATGAAGTTGTCTGGAAACTGTTTGATTATGGGAAGGTGTACGAGGCACGATTGTTTACTATTTTTACAGTTGTGTATTTTATAATTTCTGTAAAACTTACATAACTATCTGACTAGCTAACTATATATATATATATTATATATATATATAATATATATATATATATATATATATATATATGATTCGATGCGATGTTGACCAATGGGAGTAGAGTTACAGGTCCAAGCGTAAGGTCCTGTAACGGTCTACTCCCATTGGTCAACATCGCATCGAATCATATTCCTTTCCCCGGACAACCCATAGAAAACAATATATATATATATATATATATATATACAACTAAAAAATGATTGATCGGGATGCGGTCAGTTTCTTCCACTTTCAATTCAAACTCTCATTGCTGACGTTTCGATTTTATTTAAAATCTTTTTCCAAAGGCACAAGTAGGAGTATTGGCAATTGAAGGAACTATTACAATTACATTTCTGAACTAGTAATGACGCTTAAACTATTCAAATGAAAACCGTTAATTGTTAAAACCGTTAAATATATATATATATATATTTATACATTCTTGTACTTCTTGTCATATATCTTTGATATATGATTCTTGTCACATATCTTCTTGTTAATTTTGCTTTCCTTAGTGTTACAATATTAGTTTCTCAGTTTGATAAATAAATGTATAAAAGCTAGAAATGCAATTTGAACTACATATTAAAGGTAAAGGTAGAATACTCAGGAGGAGAATATGATCGATGTGAAAGACGTCAGAAACACAAGCAGTCGCTTTTCTATGAAAATTCATATAGTCGAGTTTTGTCGATATTTGCTCCAGGGTTATTGATATTCTCTCTATACGTATTGCAAAATGTCTTTAGCAGATTTAGCAGTCACTTAAAATGATTTAACTTCCAATACAGCCTTATTGGCAATATTCAGTTAATAAAATTATTTACATAACACTGGTCAACGTATTTTTTGGTGCTTAAGGTTTCTAACCTGATTTAGATTACTTTAGGAGTGCTAATTCTGAAAATCATACTAATTTTTTCTCATCAGGTCAAGTTATTGAGATATTTGCTATTTCTTGCCTTTATTGACATTAAAATTAGGCGTATTTCCAAATGCATTCTACTATCATAATTACAATTGTTGGATATTATTGTGATATATGGTAAATGATTATGACATCAGAAACCTTAAAGCTTTGAGTTGCGTTGCAAAGTTTTTGAGTTAAAATTAAGCATCGCTACATTCTCTTCAAGGCGACGTAACTTAAACAAATCAAATTTGTTTTGCTATATTTGCTGTAAATATACGTTGAAATCCGAATATATTGCATACGTAATGCAAATATTTTGGTGTGATTAATGAATATAAATAAATGTTTAATCGATTTACCTGTCTTTATTCTAGCTATAACCCTCCTAAATGAGGTATACATCACACAGTTTTTCAAACTTTTTTCGACACGGAACTCTTTTTGCTTCAATAACTTTCCCAAGAACCCCAGATTCGAATGATTTTATACAATTATAATATAAATATTTCATATGCTTTTATATATAGTATGTATGTTTAAAAACAATTAAAGAGTAATATTACTGCAATGCGTAATATTTCGTAAATATTTAATTATTTTAAGTTAATTAAATATTTTTCGCGGTTAAATATTTTTTCGAAGAAAAAATTCAAAACTAAACGATTTTAATTTTCATATCTTCTACAACTACATAACATATGAAACAGTATTATTAGCAACTTTAACACGAAATTAAAAAAAATCGAAATTAATAAATTTCTAATAAAGAGGATAATGAACATATTTTTAGGAAAATTCTCTTCTATTTTCAACATTTTTTGTACAATTTTAATTTTTCAAAAAAAAAAACAAAACTTTAATGTTTTCTTTTTCTTTAACCCTACTGAGAATAACCCTTATTGGTCATGTTGAAATACTGCTTTACCTAAGTGAACTAAAACCTTTTTTTTGAAGTCTCTCCTTGAGACTTATGAATAGTCATGGTAAATGCTAACTGAATTGGAAATTGAATAATTGAAAAAAAGGAACAATTTTCAATCTTGGAATTGAAAAATATTTCTCATTGAAACGTGATACGATAATTTTACCATTACTTTATCATAATGGTTAGTTATGATTATTTTATTTATTTATGATTATTATCTTATTTAGTTATGATTATTTTATTTATTTATGACTATTATCTTATTTAGTTATGATTATTTTATTTATTTATGACTATTATCTTATTTAGTTATGATTATTTTATTCATTTATGATTATTATCTTATTTAGTTATATTTAATTTATTTATTTATGATTATTATCTTATTTAGTTATGATTATTTTATTCATTTATGATTATTATCTTATTTAGTTATGATTATTTTATTCATTTATGATTATTATCTTATTTAGTTATGATTATTCTATTCATTTATGGTTATTATCTTATTTAGTTATGATTATTTATTCATTTATGGTTATTATCTTATTTAGTTATGATTATCTTATTTATTTATGATTATTATCTTATTTAGTTATGATTATTTCATTTATTTATGACTATTATCTTATTTAGTTATGATTATTTTATTTATTTATGACTATTATCTTATTTAGTTATGGTTATTTTAATAAATTAGTTATTAGCCTTGTTTCATTACATAAGCGCGGTGGATAAATATTTCTCATAACTTGACAGGAGCTTCCTTTTTGATTTCTAGTTTATGTTGGGACAATCTAAAGAACTCTAGTGAGTCAGCTATTCTTGAGGGTAATGTGTGAGTTCTGTTCTTATACAAACCGAGTTCTATGATAAATATAGTTAAAAAAAAATAATTAAATTAATATGTTTTGCATAAAATGAAAATGAGAAATTCATTCAAATATAATCAGTATATTTCAAAAGCAAGTCATAATTTAGAATATAAATTACTAATTGCTAATATAATTCGTATTTATTAGTGATAATATAAATGTGTATATTAGTTGATGAATGGATTGAAATATTTTCAGCGTTGTCAAATATACAGACAGTACAGTAAACAGCTGGATAACGATTTATTGAAGCGTAAGATAATTTCTTTAGCAAACAAATGTTATATGGGAAAAAAAAAATCTGCAGTGGTCTACAACCAAATTTACCATAAGTAAATATAATATCGAACTCATTAACCACTAATTGATGGAACTGTGCTGTTTACATTTAAATCAATATGCAATGTTTGCATTTGGTTGTAATAATTTTATTAGTTATAAGAATTGTGAAAGCAGTTATGAATTTATATTATCAAATTTATTAAACTGAGGGCATGAAACTCATCGGATTTGTATTGTCCACAGTCATTGCTGTCATACTGTCTATGTCATTGTAACTAAGTTCATCCTGAGGTTTTATGTTCTTTAATGATCTTCATAAATATAGATAGAGAAGCATACGTCACTTCTGTAGTTTTTGGTATGATTAGCAAACGTACCCATCTTTGACGGAATCAAAAATCTGGTTATTTAAAGTCAACTAACAATACCTACTTGCTACGCATGTATATTTTCAAAATAAACATGTCTGTGAAGTTAGCCAAATACAGCTTAAAGGTCCATAACTTCGCTTCTGCACTGAATTATCAATCTATTCAGAGCCTATATTTTAAGTTAGGCATACACAAATCTAGTGTCAAAGTCCGATGTGGCTGAGTTTACTTGTGACAAATGTTTTTGCTTTAAACATCCATAACATCACTTCTACGTTGAATTTTCAATCAATACAGAGCCTATATTTTAAGTTAAACCTGCACAAATATACTGTAAAAGTTTCAGCTTGATATGTCTTATGCTAGCGGAGTTTACTTCTGACAAAAATTTGCAGAAAAACCGACAGAAATTTTTCTAAGGACGGATTCGGTTTTTCTAATGTATGAAACGTAAAGAAAAATTTAAATGAGTCAGTTCTAAGCAATGTCCAGTCAAAACCTTTCTTTTATTTATATAGATTTAACAGACAACTTTGCCACTCCGATATGATTAACTGGAAAACAGATATAATGTGATCAAGGGTTTCTACCTCTTCTAATCATAGCGTTTGCATTTTTCATATGATGTCAAATACAGCTTCCATTCATAATAATTAAGTAAATAAATTTTAATAGATTTTTGTGCATACATTTTTAAATTCTCCCTTTGAATATATAATATTCTTTACAAATGTAAGTACAGTTGGAATGCTTTTTAAAATAAATTATGTAATTCATAAAAACAAAAAATCTCTATCTTATATTAACTCTTCTTCAAGCATGCAACAAACGAATTGATTAGAAAATTTTGTTAGACAAATCCATCACACCATAGAAAGCAACAGAAATTGTATGGTTGTTTTTTTTTAAAAAAATTCTGTTGTTAAATCTCATATTAAGTCATTATTATTTAAAAATTGTTCATTAAACCTCTAAAACATCTATTTTGCCTCAGTTGATTTATTTAAAAAATTTCAAAGTCAATGTAAACAAATGTAAATAAATGAGAAGAAATCCGACAAGTATAGGGGATCCATTAGTCCAGGATGAATGTTCAGTTTTTATAGCATTTTTGCACTTGCGGTAATTAAATTTTCCCCATTTTTTTTTATAAACGACTAGTTTCCTGTTCAATTTTCCGGAAATTATCATTGTTCTTTAATGAGCCCTTTAACGACAAAAAAACATTTTCTGAAAACATAACATTAACTCTAACGTTCTTTTGGTTAAAGAGTCATTTTGGACAATCTTGAATAAAATTACCTGAACTCATTTCCCACTTTATGTGTTCCTAAGCCTTTCGGCCATATAACCATCAAAAATCAAATCAGGCCGACTAGTTTAATGTGCTGCCCTTTAGCCACTTTAGATTACTCCAAAGTGCTCGAGGTGACCACGCGGAGGCGGGTCCACACGATACTACGGCGCGCATCAATACTTACATCACGCATCAGTACCAGCGTCAGTATCAGTCGGCATACTGAAATCGGGTATCTAGAACAAATAAGTTGCCTGATACTTAAGTTTTTACCTTACCAGCAGGAAATTGGGGGGGAGGGGGGGGGGCTTTCATTTTACTCGACTCCCCTGGGTCACTGCTGGGAATGCAAGCACTCTTTTCATTTTTCCTATATCGTAAACGTACTCGAGGAATGAGGCTCGGTATTTATCAATGAAGGCCTTTTTGTATGCACTTACTACAAACATTCCCGTATCAAAGCATGAACTTCCACTGTAGCAAGGAAAAACGCTCACATTCCTCAAGCACGTGCTTTACTGTCTCAGGGGCTGATCCACACGGACACATCGGACTTTCAACTTTTTATTGAATCTATGGAGGTATGAATTGAAGTCCCCGTGGCCCGTGAAGATCTGGTTGACATGGACAGTCATGTTTTATAACCACCGACTTTGTTATCAATCTGGTATTATTATCACAACATGGTAGTATAAAGTATTGTTTTTATAATTAATCCATTATAAGTTGTTTAATTGAATGACATGTTATTGCTATCTGAGGGTACAAGATAGCGTTTTCGGCCCTCATCATTAAAGGTTTAATAGAACGGGGGTAAGAAAAGCACTTTTAATGTCTGTGTTAATCCCTCTGTAATCCTTACTTGTGTAAGGTAGTTGTAAAAACAGAATTTACGATTCGTTAATATAAACGCGTTCAATTAAAAATAAAGTACATACTGATAAAAATCAGTATGATTAGAAATTGACAACTTCTCAGTAAACCCTCTCCGAACATGGAACATCAAATACGGACTATTCTCCTTAAGAATCATAAAAAGTGGGGGGTTTTAATGACTTTTTATTGTTGTTTTTTTATTTCTGCTGTGTCATAAAATACCAGGTCATTTTTGAAGTCAGCAATTAATTTTGACAATTCTTCTTTACTTTGCTAGCTAATCTACTCGGCGTTGCCCGGGGGACAATTTAATCCCAACTCTAATAATAAATTACACATAACAAAAACAATTTCAATTTTCTATAGTTCCGATAGGCTTAAATTTTTTTCAGATTAATAAACGACTGTAAATATAAAACTGTAACATAAAACTTTATATTTTTTATTTCAAAATTAAAACGAAGTTATAGGAAAGTAGATTACTATCAAAATTACAGTATTAACTTTGTCGAGAAAATTTAAATAAGTTTCAGTTATAAAGTATTCTTTAACTTCTTCCAGCGATGGCAAGAGAAACACTAAGTTCATAAGTATGTAAGAGAATATATACATACCACAGGCACTGAGTTGTACATATATAAAGTCAAATTAAGTGTCCAACGACCAACGACCAACGAATATTACCATGCACAACAGTGCATGTCGTAAATAGCAGTTCCGGACCAGAGGCCCACTACTGCTAGATTCTCATCCTGCTGTTTTTGTTGGGTCAGTAAACAATGTCAAGAATGAGGGAGTTAGTCAGTGAGGGAATATGTCGTCTTCGTGGTCGTTTGGTCTTCAGACTTTGCATTCTCTGAGGTACTGTATACTTTTGGAGTCATGTGGTCATCATTTTTAGTTTAAGTAGGAAACTTTGAGGATCGTGGGATTAGGAAAGTAGGATTTAAGTCCCAAACAAGGAGATTTGGATGGGTGGAAAGTTTTTTGTCTTCATTACCGGCAAGTCGAGCAATGTAGGAATAGATAGATTCCAAACTCAAATCATGTTGAATATCAACATTTCTGGCGTACCATGGAGCCCTAGCTATAAGGCGGGCACATTTATTCTGTACTATTTGGAATTAAGTGTATAGATTTTTGAACAAATGAGATGAAGTCTGCAATCGTTATAAACTCTATTTCACGTCATTCGAAGCTTTTTGGAGAGAATAGTCTAAATATGGGAGGTAGATTCCAAAAAAAGGCCCTGATCATAATCAAAATACCATAGTTAGTTCCCGCGAAAAAGTTATATAATATCCATATGTTTCTTTGTATCTAAAAAAAAAAAAAGATATGCTGTTTTTGGGTATTTGGGAATTCCCAAAAAAAAATTGATTGCTAGATCAATGCTCTCAGAGAACTTAGAACTTTTTTTTCTTCACTAAAAAAATGAAAGAACTTGGACCGATAAAAAGATATTCTCTTTAAAAAAAGAAAGCCAAGAACAAAGTATTAAAATCTTTCTCAAAAGTGAAAAGTAAAAAGTTTTTAGGCTGTTTCAGTAAGTTATCTAAAGTGAGGCAAGCGTTGTACAGTCGCATGTTTAAAAAACTTTTACATTCTTATGCAAAGTAATAAAAAAAAAAGGGAGGCCCAGGTATCAAAAGTTCAACACTTACAAATGAGTAAATGGATCGCAAAGGAGCCAGATCTGAGAGAGAGGGCAGTCAAGTAGATGATAATTAAAAATTTCAGTTTTGTAATACTTTAAGACAAAATTTTCAGTTTTGTAAAGAATAAGACTTTGAAATGATATATTGAAAATTCTCATTCATTGATTCTAAAAATTTGAAATGAGTTTCTTGTAGATACTCATTTGGTCATAGATCGTATGATACTCAATCATAGATTGAGTAGTAATCTCAAAGAATTAACTACTCCCCATTATAAACCTAATCAATGATCAAACCACAATACGAAATGGGAAAACAACACTAAGATCATTCAACCGTAACAAGCGGTCTTCGTCAGAGTCAAAAACCCAACTGAACCTACTAAAGTATACCTACTAAACCTAATTAAATGTCGAACAATTTTTGGCGAAACGTCGGCTTATAATCAGGAATAGTTTAAAATTCTTTGGATCAAATTCTCAAGAAACCTATTTTGATTTTTTTCGAAATAATATATTTAACTATTTTTACGAGGGGGGTTTGATAAGTCCGTGACTTTTTGAATAAAACAAAATTTTTTCGGCAAAGAAACATTTTATTTTCTACATAGTCACCTTTTAGCTCGATACATTTAGTCCAGCGTTTTTCTAATTTTTTTATACCCTCCAAATAATACGTTTTCTCAAAGCTCTCAAAATACGCGTTTGTTTCGGTAATGACTTGTTCATTCTACTCAAATCTTTTACCGCCCAGCCATTTCTTTAGGTTTTGGAAACAGAAAATAGTCGCAGGGGGCTAAATCAGGAGAATATGCAATTCGTGGATTTTGGCCATCGTGACTAGACAAGTGTTCACACGTGCATTGTCTTAATAGAACAGCACTTTCTTCTTTGCCAATTGCAGCCGTTTGTGCTTCAAATCAACGTCGAACTTGTTCAAAAGCTTTGAATAATATTTGCCGGTGATCGTCTTAATCGTAGCATAGGTAGAACATTAACACGAACTCAAATTTAAATCCAAATCTAGCACACATTGAAAAAATTAAAAAAAAAATGAAAAATTCGATTTAAAAAAAAATATAATTGAATGACAATTACAATTGATTAGTTTTTAAGGGATATGGAATTTAAAAACAAAGACTTGAACCCCAGTAAAACTCAATAGTATGACTAATCAACACTAGACCTTGAATGTCTGTGTTGTGACGGAACTAATGTTGTTTGAATTTTTGCGTCTGGAATAAGAATAGATCGATAAAGAGTAAAAGAAAGAAATTATGCTGAAACAGCGAATAAGGAGACTACAGACTAAGATAGGGGTGGAATAGCTCCACAATATGGAGATTCATTAGTGGAGTGCAGAAAACGCTGCGAGATGAATTTCTCGAGCAGTTTATTTGAAGTCTTTACCCCTACGTTAAATAAAAAGCAGATGATAGAGTTTCTGCATACTGGTTCTTATTCATGTCACAAGAAGGAATGTATCTAGAATTTCAATTGGTTTTGTATAAAAGGTAATTTTATCTTTTTATATAAAGAGTGTTTCAAAAAATTTGACATCATTTCGCAATTTAATAACTCGTTTCTATATTTATATAGTATATGTAAAAACAGTGCAAAATTCTAATTCCATTATAATTTTAATTTTATAATCATTTTCTTTTTATACTCTACAGATAGAATAATGAAATGCCATTCACAGGAAGAGAAAAGAACACAGGAAGTTCTGTGTGTTGAAATTGGCCCTTTACACAGGCAAAAAAGACTAACATTTTTCGTATAACTGTGAATTAGTGAACTAATCACTAATATTTTCCCGTGAACTGTGAAAATAGATAGGATTATTTATTAGCATGAATAATATTTCGAAGCATATAATTTGAATAGATTGATTGTAGCAAATTAAATTTTACCTAAAGTTTATATTAGGCACTTTACAAAACAGAAGAGACAAAAACGTTTATCAGTGTTGTAAGGTCAAAAACTTTCATTTCAATTATTATTTGTGACCCTGGCAAAACAAAGGCAGGCTGACTTTTAATAATAAAAATATAGTTTAATAATAATATAATTAATTGTTATATTTTACATTATTAGTATGAGAAACCGTCGTACATCGTAAGATGAACCCGGAGTTATTGGAGTGCTTTCGGACGTTGTCCAACTTCTATGGCAACTAACCTACTGAACTGTTATGAAGGCTCGTACGAGGTGCGACGGTTTCTCATATTAAGTATACCCGAATGCGTTTAAATGGCCACACGCACAGGAATTTAAAAAGTATATAGACGATGTAGGGAGGAAAAAGAAGACCTTCGCTCTTCCTAAATAAGAAAAGTAAGAGCCTCTTATATACCAGGGCCAGCATAACTGTAACCGTTTTGACATTCGAAACCTGGTAGAATTGCGCGAGTAAATTGATTGGTCAAATGCGCGACGTAACATCGTGGTGCCCGCCTTCACGAGGTCCACCTTAGACACCCCCAAGTTGTTTGTGGCTAACCTGGGGGTAACGAAAGGGAAACAAGCAAAAAATCATCAGCCTGATTTGATTTATTGGTGTTATGGCTGGAAAGCTAAGGTACACAGCGATCAAAACAGGTTTCTCATACTAATAATGTAAATCATAATAACCTCAGTAGTATTAAAAAATGCATATATTTATTATATTTTGGCTCAAATTGTGTGTAAATTTATGGAAAACATAAACAGATATCAAACTAGTTGTTTATATCGGTTAAGATCTTGATCTTAATATGTCAGTCATTTAATGGCAGTTTCTCTTTTTGTGAATAAGCGACTTAATAAAAATATGCATTAAAGGAAAAAATTATGTCTTTTATCTCCGGAAGGGAAAAAAGTAACTTTTTACGTCTAATTTTAGTTCAATAGTGTAAAATATTTAATCCCCGTACCTAAAAACGGGGCAATATTGAAAAAAGGCGGGGGATAATGAGAAAACAGTGATATAATCCAGGCTGTCCAACCTAATTATTTTGTTGAATGAATTTTTAGATACTAATTGATTGAGTTCGGGAAGAGTTAGGGTGGTAAGCCTGATTTTTAAATCCCAGCTGTATTGCTAATCATTCTACTCTGTTTTGTTTACATACTTTTATTTAGCTTTCTTAAACCTTTATTTTGGATTATTCACATAAAAATCAAAAAAACGATCCAAACTGGAACTTAATAAGAGTTGAAAATCGAAGAAGACTAAAGAAACATACTTATAAACTCAAATTTTCGGCTAATCTTTTTTTAGGAGAAAAGAAAAAGAGCGACCAAGCAGTTTGTAGACACAAAGGCAAGTAACTTTTCAACGTGCTTGGTCTCCTTCTCTATTTTCTCCTGAAGACGAATTGCCCAAAAATTTGAATTTGTAAGAGTGTTTCTTTAATCTGTGTTTTACTCTTCTTTAATTTTGAACTCATTTATTTCAGATTATTAAGATTTTTTATTAATTGATTTTATATTAATTAACACTCAATAAAATATTATTATTATTATTATTATAGAACCTTTTCTGGAGATAAAATTTTGTATGCAGCTCAAGAATAATAAGCTGTTATTTCTTCTCGTGATTATCACACACACACACACACACACACACATACACACACACACACACACACACACACACACACACACACTCACACAAGCACACACATGCACAGACTCGCTACACACACACACACACACACACACACACACACACACACACACACACACACACACGCACACACATACAGAACGCACGTACAGATACAATAACTTGCGAACCAATTTAATTGAATTCAACCCACATCAAAACTGTTATTTACTTCGAAAACTCTATACCAAAAGTATAAAAAAAAAGTAATACTTTAATACTTTTATATTTCATATAAATCATTATATTTTAAAAATAAAATTATTATAATTTTATTTAAAAGTACAAATGCAACATACCCAAACAATCAAAACAAGTGGATTCAATTCTATTCGAAAGCAGTAGACCATCATTCTTAAAACATAAGTCTCGGGAAGTTTAGATTTAACTTCAGTATAAGCAAAGTTCCCTTCAAACTCATGAATAATTAATTAATCCTCAATTTAATTAATTGAATCAATTACTTGGAGTCATATAACTAATTGTAATCAACATTATTTGAATTCTTTGATGATTTAAAATAACTAAACTCAGCATTTTTGAATAATTTACAAAAATTTGAGACTTAAAGTTTTATTTAAGAAGAATATTTTTCCTGATATAAAACTGTAAATTTGTGTTTTTTTTTTCAGTGGATTTTATTTCGACATTCACACATCAGTGACGCAAGCATTCTTATCAAGAAACAAGTAGGAGGGTTAGAGACTGTTCAAAACAGTAAGTGTTTTCTATTATATTTTGTGAGATGTCCTACAATTTTTTTTCTTTTTAATTTTTATTGTTTGATAATGCTTTTATTAACAAATAACTAAACATAATATAATGATTTGAAAATATCACGAAAGTTGAAATTCTGAGGATTTATTTGACTGTACCTAGTTTAACAAATATTTTTGAAATTTATAATTCAAACCAGAAAAACAATGTTTAATTAAATTAACTGGCTACGTAAATAAATGTAATAAATTTTCAACTCTATTAAACAAATAGTTTTGAAAAGTTTAAAATAAATTTATTTTTTAATTTGCAAATATTACAGTTGAAAATTCATTTAAAAACAGTATTACACAAATATAAAACTTAAAAGCAATTACAGCCTTAAAAACACATTTTGGTATAAAATTTCAGATACTTTGTTAGCTTTTTATTATTTTAATTTTTTTTATATTTTCTATTTTTACCTCTCAAAATACCGCCCCCTGGCACATTACACCCGGGGAGACCCCCCCTCATTGTTATTATGCCACTGTCATAGACGAATTTTAATGACAATATAAAACCTGTTATTCTCCCGTCCGTTCAATTTTTCCAATTATTGTGAAATCCCTTTAAGAGTTATTAATACTTATAATTAATAAGTATATGAGTTATACTTATACTCTTGCAGGGCATGCCAGAACAAGGAAGAGGAAGAGACAGTTCCTCACTTTTTCTGTCAATACCCTGGTTTGGCTCAAAGAAGAAAAGAAGCACTAGGAGAATATTTCTTTGACAATCTTGAGAACTCAGCATCCACTGGTATCAGGGATCTGTCTAGATTTATTGTTCTCTCGAGATGGTTCGAGTGGACCAGGGACTGGGGAGAATAGCCCCAATTCTTCTTTGTGGTATCACAAGGGGCCGGCTTGTGGCCTATGTGTGTTCTCTCTCGGGACGGCCACTGTAACCTAACCTATCACAAGGGGCCGGCTTGCGGCCTATGTGTGTTCTCTCTCGGGACGGCCACTGTAACCTAACCTATCACAAGGGGCCGGCTTGTAGCCTATGTGTGTTCTCTCTCGGGACGGCCACTGTAACCTAACCTATCACAAGGGGCCAGCTTGCGGCCTATGTGTCTTCTCTCTCGGGACGGCCACTGTAACCTAACCTATCACAAGGGGCCAGCTTGCGGTCTATGTGTCTTCTCTCTCGGGACGGCCACTGTAACCTAACCTATCACAAGGGGCCAGCTTGCGGTCTATGTGTCTTCTCTCTCGGGACGGCCACTGTAACCTAACCTATCACAAGGGGTCGGCTTGTAGCCTATGTGTGTTCTCTCTCGGGACGGCCACTATAACCTAACCTATCACAAGAGGCCAGCTTCTGGCCTATGTGTCTTCTCTTTCGGGACGGCCACTGTAACCTAACCTATCACAAGGGGCCAGCTTGCGGCCTATGTGTCTCCTCTCTCGGGACGGCCACTGTAACCTAACCTATCACAAGGGGCCAGCTTGCGGTCTATGTGTCTTCTCTCTCGGGACGGCCACTGTAACCTAACCTATCACAAGGGGCCAGCTTGCGGTCTATGTGTCTTGTCTCTCGGGACGGCCACTGTAACCTAACCTATCACAAGGGGCCAGCTTGCGGTCTATGTGTCTCCTCTCTCGGGACGGCCACTGTAACCTAACCTATCACAAGGGGCCAGCTTGCGGTCTATGTGTCTTCTCTCTCGGGACGGCCACTGTAACCTAACCTATCACAAGGGGCCAGCTTGCGGCCTGTGTGTGTTCTCTCTCGGGACGGCCACTGTAACCTAACCTATCACAAGGGGCCAGCTTGCGGCCCATGTGTCTTCTCTCTCGGGACGGCCACTGTAACCTAACCTATCACAAGGGGCCGGCTTGCGGTCTATGTGTCTTCTCTCTCGGGACGGCCACTGTAACCTAACCTATCACAAGGGGCCGGCTTGCGGCCTATGTGTCTTCTCTCTCGGGACGGCCACTGTAACCTAACCTATCACAAGGGGCCGGCTTGCTGCCTATGTGTCTTCTCTCTCGGGACGGCCACTGTAACCTAACCTATCACAAGAGGCCAGCTTGCGGTCCATGTGTCTTCTTTCTCGGGACGGCCACTGTAACCTAACCTATCACAAGGGGCCGGCTTGCGGCCTATGTGTGTTCTCTCTCGGGACGGCCACTGTAACCTAACCTATCACAAGGGGCCGGCTTGTAGCCTATGTGTGTTCTCTCTCGGGACGGCCACTGTAACCTAACCTATCACAAGGGGCCAGCTTGCGGCCTGTGTGTGTTCTCTCTCGGGACGGCCACTGTAACCCAACCTATGCTTGTACTCATACTTAAGGGTTCACATATGTATGCATGGGGTCGAACTCGTCTTCACATTTAATACGCATATGTCAAAGGAAACAAGAGTCGATTAGTTATTCCATCAAAGTCTTTTTGGGTACTGTCCAGCATCTAACAACTGTTGGCAAAAAAAAGTCAGTTCTTGTTTTCGTTGAGGATTTCACATACAGTGGACGCCGCTCAATGTAATCACGGATAATGCTATCAATCGGTTAACATTACTGGAATTCTTGATACCCGCCCAAATATACAACTAATATAAAAAGACTAATAAACATCTCCTATTTAGATATTTATATAAAAATGGGACATTATATATATAATTCCCAAGGAGTATGATATGATGTTTGCTTATAGTATAGTTGGGTGTAGGCCACTCCAGATTTTTTTTATTTGATGTAAGGAATTAGCTTCAACATTTTCATCTCGTTCTTAAATTTATCAATTGCAAAAATGTCTTACTTAAAGTAATTGTAATTAAAGATGAAAGAGAAAATAGTTTGAATCATTGAAATGAAATAAAAGTGTGTGACTGTGGAAGACTGGAACAAAGATTCTCTCTGATCGGAGCAAGAAGAAAAGGTGTAAGTGGACAGAACGATGTCGGTTTTGTGTTTAGACCAAATGTCTACCATGTCCACGAGGTAAACAAGCATAGCCATATTTGCGTTAGCTATACTTGTAGTTTTTTTTTTATGTAAGGAGGTGAAATGCATTTATGCGCATTGTACTGGGCTCCCAGTAAACCAGACTACCAACTAAAACATCCCCTTTTCTTCTTCGACACTAGCCTGAAACTGTTTCCTACATTACCTCAGGCTCCCCAATATACAACACGCATTACAAATATGTCGCTTATTGTGATATTGTGAACATTGGTTATTTTTATAAATTTTTTTTCCCAAAACCTGGGGACTTTTTTTTTGTTTTTTTTTTGTTGAGTTCAAGTCCTTGTGTAAATGCCCAGCGAGTTATTCTAAGAATCCCGATTTTATCTCTGGCCAGGCCAGAAGATAAGATTTCCTTATCTTCTTGTCTTTATTTTCCGTCTTCAGTTTTCTGCTCTTTGACAAGTCACCTAAATCAGTAACAGTTACTGCTATCAGGCTACCAGTTGTAAAAAACGATCTGATACACAAAACAAAAGCACCGTATCAGTGACTTTTTTTTTCTATCTCCAATGACTTTCTTATCTCCTTCAAGACAAAGAAACACAGAAGATATTTACACATCAAGGAATAATCTGATATTTATATACGTAGATAGCTATTAAGCTGGTTAAGGTAGGGCTACGTGAGTTTTGCTGCAAAGCTGCAAATATCCCAGCCGCTTCTATGCGAAATTTTAATATTTATAAGCCCGGAGGATAAAGAAGGCAGTGGCCATTAATCAGCATATAATCCCCAAACAGTGTTCATTCCAACAAATAAGGAAATGAGAAGCTCTTCGCGTGTTATACCTTTTGGATTTCAAAATAGATCTTCTCAATTTCGACTTTATAATAAGTACGAGCCTTTATAAATGATTTGCTGCGAAAAGACGTGAAGCAGACAAAGCTGGACGATTTACTAAATAAATAACTTATTGTGTCTCTTATAGTTTAAATAGTATAACTATAACTTATAGTTTTACTGTTTATTATTTTAGACACTCTTCCCTTAGAACATATGAATTAATTCTTCAATCAAGCATAACGACCAGATAGTACAAGTATAAAAAAAAAGTCGACGTTAGTTATTTTGGAAGAATTAGCACTTGATATTTCTAAGTGTCAAACTGTGTCGAGAAGGTTGTGACCTTTCAAGATTGTTTTACCGAACTTTTGTTATATAGCTATGACTCGTGTATTCTAGGGCATTAGCCCTATCATTTTATAAACATATAAACAGACACACACCCACACACGTACTATATATATATATCAGTTGGATTTTTGACTCTGACGAAGATCGCTTGTTACGGTTGAAAGATCGTAGTCTTCTTTTCCCATTTCTTATTGTGGTTTGATTATTGATTGTTGTTTCACGTGTTTATGTAAAATCTTTTTCTACATATGTATATATATTATTGAAGGTTGGTAGCAATCCTTCTTGCAAACATGTTTCTAAACATTTTATGCCAATTTCATGCTTTATTACTTTTTTAGAGAGTTTCTCTAATATCCTACAGGCTCTTCTTTTCAGTTGCTCGGGGAATAAAAAAATCAACTGGCCCAAATTTTTCTTTTCATAACTACACATTCTAACACTATTTAAGAACTAACTAAATATTATTTTCAATAAAACAAGGACATGTTTCGGTCTCGTAGACCATCATCAGGCTAAGCTTACGACTAAAGTATAGGGTTATTACAATGTAATGTATTTTTTTTTATTCCCCGAGTAACTGAGAAGAGCCTGTATGACATTAGAGAAACTCTCTAAAAAGGTAATCAAGCATGAAATTGGCACAACATTTTTTAGAAAATATATATATATATATATATATATATATATATATATATAAACTAAAATTTTCAAAAGAACACACAGAAAAGAAATCACTGAACTCACTACTATATTTTTATATCTTCGTCGTCAGGAATAGATGTGATCGCTCCAAAGGATGATCTAATTTATTAAGTTTGAAGAATCGTTTCATTTAATGGGTTATATATATATATATATATATATATAATATATATATATATATATATATATACTGATCAAACCACAATAAGAAAATGGGAAAACAAGACTAAGATCTTATTTCACTTGTTTATGTGAAATCTTTTTACATATATATATATATAAATTTAAATTACACAAAGCACGACACAGAAAAGAGAATACAAAGAAAACTTACAGAATTCAATATTTCGAACTGTTGTTCGTCATCAGGAGAGTAGACTAGAAGAGAGGACGAAGTGAGAGAGATCTCCCCACGTCGAAGAACGGAGCGCGAATATATATATATTTATATATACAAAACTAAAGTTTATCGGGACTCCGTCGGTTCTTCAGGTTCAAATTTAACTCTCACTGCCAATGTTTCGGTCTTTGTTTAAAACCTTTTTCATAGGCAGAAGTATAAATTTTGAAACAGAAAAACTAAGTATTACATTACAAATTATTTTACAAAGAAAAATAGTATGTGTTAATAACAACAACTGTTGTTGTTAAAAGCCAACATATTGTTGTTAATTTATTAACATATTACATAAATAAATATTTTATTAAATTAAATGTAAATTGTATTATTATTACAGCGTTATTATTATATTTAGCATGCAGAATATAAATATATTAAAACATTTCATCTTTCTTATTCATATCCATGCATAATTAATTGTATTTTTTTAAAATAGTTGAACTCAATACAACTTAAAGATTCATAGGTCTCTATTTAGTTCTATATAAATGATTATTCACGCAGAATGAAGTCCCTTCATTTCCCGCCAACAGTAGATAATGCGCATGTCATTTCTATCGTATGATTATTTGAACCAATCATAGGCTCTCATTTTTTCAAGTCATTTTAATTTTTAATTGCGTTTCTACTCCACGTCCACTTTATTTGTAACAGTTTGAAATTAATTCAGATGTGGTCT
The DNA here is from genome assembly GCA_026182355.1 of Hermatobates lingyangjiaoensis. NCBI lineage: Eukaryota > Metazoa > Arthropoda > Insecta > Hemiptera > Hermatobatidae > Hermatobates > Hermatobates lingyangjiaoensis. The sequence goes on along the minus strand of JAPFBL010000530.1, from coordinate 99,390 downwards.
CTCTAAAGAATTTAGTTTAATATCTGTGTTTAAAAGAGTACATTAATTGAAAAATGTAATGTATGTTTTAAATATGAGTTTACGTTGATTAAATGACAATGCAAGAATACAGATCACAATTACGGTCAGTGGAAATATTATATTATTTTCTTTTCAATATTACAAGTGCATTAATTGTTCTTTAGACTATCTACGCTTATCCAGTATTATTATATTTGAAACATAATTTATATTATTTTTATACCATTCTTATTTTACTTATTCTTATGTATGTCTATACAATTTATATTTATTTTCACTTCACCAGGAAGATAGAATACTTAATTACAACAATATATATAATGGAAAAGTTCACCTTGTGAGTTTTGTGGGCTCAACGAATTTGTGAAACTGAATCAATTTGATTATTTCTATAAGAACATTCAAGAAACATATTTTAATATCTTTGAAAACAGTTATTTAGTGTATTAGTTACAACTATTTTTCATAATTTACCTTCGTAATTTCTGGCCTTAAATAATCTTATCTCTTATTTTGAATTGTTACTTTTAAATTATTTACTTAATTACTATGAATTGAAGCTGTATTTGACATCATACAAAGAATTCAAACTCTGTATCTAGATCAGGTAGCATTAAACCCTTGATCACATTAAATCTGTATTCGAAGCAATCATCTCAGAATGGACAAATATTTCTGTCAAATCATACCTAAAACTATAGAAGGAAGGAATACTTCTTTATTTACATTTATGAATGACATTAATGAACATAAAATCTGATGTTATATTGAGTTACAACAATGGCATAACAGCAGTATCTCATATGTTATTACAACAGTATGACTGCAGAGCGTACGAGTCCGATGAGTTTCAGGCTCTCAGTTTAATCATTTTTATCAGATTATTATAACTAATAAAGCGATTACGGTCAAATTTAAACAAATGACACATAGAAAACATCATTTGGTGGTTAATGAGTTTGATATTATGTTTATTGATAGTAAAGTTGAGTGTAGGCCACTACAGATTTTTTATTATGAATTTTATAACCTTTTCACTGCTAATAGCGTACATGTACGTCATACAATTATGTATCACCAGTATATATACGTATATATGTTGGACGTATATATACGTATTTTTGATCAGGTATACGTATACCTTACCAAAAAAAAGATGAAAATTTTAAGTTCTTAAACAAAAAAACGGTTTTTGGCAAATAAAGTGACTTTCCCATCATGCATAATTCTTCCCAAACAATAGGGATCTTCGTCTTTATGAGGCCCATTTTTGTGTAAAATATCAACTTGATCTATCAAAGATTCTGGACCGTAGCGTGGTAACTAGCAATGCTAACACACTCACCCACCCACCCACACACATACAGACATCATCGTAAAAACCTCATAAAACAACTTCTGGGACCTCAAAACATGTAATTCCGTCAAAATCTCGAGATCGAATTTTTTCACGATCACTATACTTTACTTATAGTAAAGTAATTTAGCACAGGGTAAAAAATTATGTCATGAATTTCAAAAAAAAAATCATGTTTTGAAATTCAGCCTTCAAGAATATGAAGTGCTACTGTTTGGAAGCAGTGAAAGGGTTAAATTTAACTAAAATAATGTTACTCAATGAATACAGCATATTACAACATGGGCAATAAATATCACTTGGCTGGATGAAGGAGAAAAATATATATCTCCAATATTGTAATATTTAAAACTGAAAGACTAAACTTTACCAGGAAAATATATATATAAAAAAAAGAAAAAACTTGAAAATAAGATGGTAATTGAAAAAGTAAGCAAGGGAAAGCTATTATAGCGTAAATTTAACAAAGTTTTAACTGTACATTTAAAATGAAGTTGTTTTTTTTTTCATGAAAATGTAAAAATTTCATCAAGTTAAACGTTTGAAGAGCAGATTGATGAAAGTTTCTTTTATCGGCGTCTTTTTTTAAATCGAGTTTTAGTTGAATTTGAAAGTAAGAATAAAACAACACAATCAGTGTTGTCTCAACAACTAAAGGCAGAATGGAATAATAGTTTTTTTATGTAAATAAAATGAATTAAATGGTACAGTCTTTATATTTCATGAGATAACTATGAATAATTTCAATTATGTATTTAAAATGAATCACTTAATATGTTGAAGATTAATATGAATCCTTTTATGATTTTATTCAACATTATTTCGTTGTATGAAGAAAGTTTTTTATTATTATTGTTTAAACCGAACCCCTAGCGCACAGTTTTTAAACGTTTTTCGACGCGGAACCCTTTTTGGTTCTAGTAACTTTCCCAAGAACCACCAGATTCTAATGATTTCATACAATCATAATAGAAATATTTTCATATGCCTTTTTAAATAGTATGTAGGTTTAAAAACAATTAAAACAGTAATATTATTGCAGTGTGTATTTTTTGAATAAAAATTCAAAACTAAAAGATTTTAATTTTCATATTTTCCACAAGTGCATAACACATACAACAGAATTACTAGCAATTTTAACACAGAGTTTGTTTTGTAATCATTTTTGGCTTTATAGTTGAAAGTTTGATTCTCAAGTTAGCCCCAGCATTAAGTCTACTTTCGTATTTGGTTTCTATGGCAGTTTAAGGGGAAAACCCAGTTTTACATAAGTAGTGGGAAATGGAAGCAATGTGTGAAGTGCTATTTTTACAATAGAAAGAAATTTGGGTATCAAATAGTTCCAAAAACTGACTAGTGATTCATCCTAAATATGAATAACATTTTGACTACTTATGGGTATATGTAGATATAAACATTATTCGGTTTCATGATTCACAAGAAATATAGAATAAATCCATACCAACAAAAAAAAAATATAAAAATGTTTTTACTAAATGTTTTTCACGGAACCCCAGACAGTCCGTTAAGGAACCCCTGGGTTCCGCAGAACCCACTTTGGGAACTTCTGCCTAGACGAGTTAAAAAGTCAGCCCTTTACAGTATTTTTGTTTGATCTGTGGTTCTACATTGGTGGTACTCAATTTTGGCTAACTCGAGTGTGTTTAGAATACCTGACATCGTATAGGATCGGGACCGACGGCTTAACGTCCTCCCATGAGGGATGGCGTGCTCAGATTTATTCACCTTCCGCGTGAATAAATCGAGAACCAGGTGGGTATCGAACCCTGGACTTACTAGTTTAAAGGCGAGTACGATAACCACTGAGCTAACCTGGCTCCCCTTATGCAGAAAGTTACTTAGCTAACTTGACAGAGGTGCTGTCATTCATAAAACATGCCTTATTCACAGCAGTTGATTACTTCTGTAATTCTATTGGGAGAGATCCCCAGGTGATGAATTCACAACAGAGTTCATTAAGACAAATGCGTTGAATATAGTACGTATAGTTAGGCTGGCCAGAATTTTTTTGATCTAATGTGAAACATTTTAAACCTAGGCTATACTTTATGCAGTAGACTACAATACAGGCATATGGACTATAGTTTCGGTTATAATATGTGTAGCATATTATACATAAAAACGAAGGTAGCACACAGATAGACACACGAATAACTCACTCCTATATTTCCATGATCGTCATCATTGGAAGGCGAAGGTTTTTTTATTTAGAAGTCCACTGGACCATTTTATTTTATTAATATAATATATATGGAATATATATATAAATCACTATTTTTCTTTTTTATCGAGGTTTGGTCTAGTTGGGAAGAAAAAAAAATAGTGTTAAATATATGTGGTTGAGACAAGGAAAATATTACACACACATATATATATATATATATATATATATATATATATATATATATATACATATATATATGTTCGGCCAGTGGAAGCATTTACGTCTCCGTTCCTTCATTCTTTCTCCTTTTATTTTCTTTCTTTCTTCTCTCCTGAAGACGGCAAGACGCCGAAATTATCGAGATTCGTGAGTGTTAGTCCTTTTTTTTGTGTTCTCTAGCTGTAACTTTAATTATATATATATATATAGTTAAATAACGTCCCATATTTGGCTTGTATCTGTTTCTTACACAATTTCTCCAGTTTCCGGAATTCCTTCCTCGTCTCTTCATTAAAACTATAAAGCTTATCACCAATATTGCCAGTCAACATGTTTCGAATGTACCACATTCATCATCAGGACAATAATGAAAATAATAGTAGGATTGTTAGTTTATATATATAGAGGTGGATTACTATTGGAATGTTCACAGGACATCGCCCTGGGTCACGGGGCATTATGGGGGATTAAGGCAGGGTGGTTGGACTCACTAACTATCTGGCATCTTACTATTATTCTCATTATTGTCCTGATGATGAATGTGGTACATTCGAAATTGAATTAGAAATTGAATTTCTAAAGTCAATGTAATCAAATCCGACAAGTAAAGCAGGTGTGTCATTATTCCAGGAAGAATAATCTTTTTTTTTGCTCTTTTGTGATAATTGAAATTTCACGGATTATTTTTTTTTTGTTAATTTTTTTGGCAAAATGTCAATATTTTTTTTTTAAATAAACCGTTAATATTCTTGAGAATATTGAGAAGATAATATTCTTGTGAAAATCCTTAAAAAAAAACGAAAATTATGTTATGAAAAAAAGGAAATCTTGTTAAATCCTTGTGAAGGCGGGATATTTGATCCGGTGACTTTCATCTTTCCTATGAATAGCAAAGTCAAAGGTTGCCTTTTTACATATGACGAGATCGAATGTCATTTCCATTTCTTTTAGACAAGGATAAGCTTTATTCCAGGATATTGAATGGATCACCACTTCTTCTCATCCAATATAGAAAAATTTGGCTTATCTATTCATTCCCAAGGTAAACTGAATTGTACTTATATATGATTCATCCTTTAGAAGGGGTGCCGGGGGGGGGGGGGGGGGGGGCGCAAAACCTTTGTTTGCTTGTGAACAAATTTGTGAAAGAATGGGAATTCGCGATTTTTTTTATAATTTGCTAAATTTTTTGTTAAATTTTTGGGGCATTTTTTTCAGTTTAGCGTAAAAAAAAATAAGTTTTCTAAAAACAGAAAATTTACTGTAACACCCCTTTGATTAATATGCTTTTAAGAAAAATTATGTCGACTCATTTCCTCCATATTACTCTTTAGTCTTGCCATAGACAAAAGTACATGACCTACTCAGGTATTCTCCAATGTTATTTACAGTGCAGACAGCGAATAGAAGTGAATTCCCCCCCAAAATTGGTCCCCAATTCAATGAAATTTCAAAAAGGGACTAAAATAATGTATACAGCTAATTCTGAAAGGACAAGAGAATGATAAAAAGGGCTATGAACTTGCATCCATTTTGCCGAACATATCAACAGACAATCCTTAGTTAAAAAAAAATACTATATTTAAAAGCTTTATTTAAAAAATATATAAAATCGACCGAATACTTTTATTTAAATGAAAAGTACAACTATCAAATAATTGCATTACTTTTAAAACCTGATGTAGAAATACAAAAAAAACCTATTTAAAAAACAATAACGAAATATTTGTTTGTTAAAGCCAGGCCGGAGGCTAATGCAACTATATGAAGCATTCAGACTACTCTTCTGTTTGCTAAAATATTAACAACGACTTTCTTCCATGTTTTTTGTTTTTCTTCTGCATTTATATATTACATACATTTATTTATATAGCTTCTCAACCACTGATTTTTCAAGTTTACCGAAGAGGTTCTTGAAGATTTTAGTCTTAAACCAAAATTGATCATTGACTATAAACCAAAATTTGATCATTTTATGACCAAAATCCCTCAAGAACCCCTTCGGTGAACTTTATGTATTTATATGTATGTATATACATTTATGTATTATGTATTACATGTATGCATTTATAACATTGGGGAATACCTGAGTAGGTCATATACTTTGGTCTATGATAAGGTTAAACAGTATTATACGGGAAATGAGTTGAGATAATTTTTGCCAAAATTACATTAAGTCAAAGGGACATTAGAGTAAAGTTTCTGTTTTCAGAAACCTTTTTTTCTTTTTTTTTTTTTAAAGTGATGCTGTCACTTTATTTAGTGTATTTATATCGTTTCCAAAAGATACTTTTTATATATAACAGGTCAAACACACGAAAAAGGATCTAAATAAACAGAAATAATAAAATCAGAAATAATATCTAATTTTTTTACTGATAGTAGTTTAAGCAAAATTAAAAAGTACAACTGTATTTCTCTACGCTATATAATTTAAGAACTTATTTCTGAAGTGGCATATTTAGTCAAAACCTTTTTCAGAAATCGATCAGTTTTTTATAATAATAGCAAACCTCGGAAATGAAAATTTGGTTTAAACTAGAAATTTACATTTTACATTCAATTGCACACTAATTAAAGTAGCCCATCTTTTATATTAATAAAGTCCCTAACAAATCATACTTTAAAAAAGATTTCTTTTTTAATAGTAATAACGTAAATAATTTGTGAATTCAAAACTCTTCTAGGGAATTGGAATAACTGGGATCAATATACTGGAATAACTCTAAACTGGGCTCACCATACTCTATAGCACCATACTGGGCTTATAATACTCTATAATACCATACTAGGCTCAACATACTCTATAGCACCATACTCGGCTCAACATACTGTATAACACCATACTTGGCTCACCATACTCTATAACACCATACTGGGCGCATAATACTCTATAACACCATACTGGGCTTGTAATACTCTATAACACCATACTGGGCTCAACATACTCTATATCACCATACTGGGTTCAACATACTGTATAACACCATACTTGGCTCACCATACTCTATAACACCATACTGGGCTCAACATACTCTATAGCACCATACTGGACTCAACATACTGATAACACCATACTTGGCTCACCATACTCTATAACACCATACTGGGCTCAACATACTCTATAACACCATCCTGGCTCATAATACTCTATAGCACCATACTGAGTTCACCATACTCTATAACACCATCCTGGGCTTATAATACTCCATAACACCATACTGGGCTTATAATACTCTATAACACCATAATGGGCTAATAATACCCTATAACACCATACTAGGCTCACCATACTCTATAACTCCATACTGGGCTCAAATTTTCTTCTCACATAATTTGGGAAAAAACTTCTTTGAGACCATTTTTTTGGTCCCTAAAAGTTTAAATAACTAATCAGTTTAACGATTATGATTAATCCTATTTGAAAACACATTACTAAATCGGTCAGACGTTACATAAACGATTCTCGAGGTACGATGGATCTACATAATAAATAATATGATGTTTACTAAAATCTTATTTAGCTAAAATTGTTTTAAGTTGTAATAGTATAAATGTTAATTACCTAAGATGGTAGCATCAATAGACGGGTCTACGTGTGTGTTAGTCGGGAACATGTCGTGATATCTGCATTCCTCTGAAAAAGAAATTACAACATATAAGAAAATTACACAACTCATAAATGATATTACAATTGAAATACTTATTTGTGCATTGGTTGGCTATCAGTAGTGGAAGCATTTCAAATTTGTTTAAGTAAAAAAACCAGGTTAGCTCAATGGTTGACGTACTCACCTCTGAACTGATAGGTCCGGGGTTCGATACCCACTATAGACACGTGGGAGGTGAATACATCCGATTACGTCGTCTCTCGGAGAGGACGTTGAGCTGTCGGTTCCGAGCCTGCCAGATACTCGTTAGAGATCCCTACTTTAAATACACTGGAGTCAGGCAAAAAATTTTAGGACTTCCAATGTAGAATTAATGTTCATTGTGTAGTATCACAAAGGGCCCAATGCTCAGCCTATGTGTGTTCCCTTGTGGGACTGCAACCTACACTATTGCCTACTAATAATAGGTTGCGAACCAAACTAAATGAAAGATGCATTTCACATTTGAAAATTCTAGAACTCGTGGAGATAAAAAAAAAACATTGTCCGTCCTACTCAGCAAATATATTGCAATATTATTATATAATTATAAAATATTAAATTATATTTTATATAAAAATATAATATATATATAAAAATAATATAATATAATAAATTTATAATATATATTGTAATGTATATTATAAATTTTTTTTTCTGAATATGTATTTGGCACTTGACCGAAGTATTTCTTATAAAATTGTAGAAACCTTTTTTATAACTTTGTAGTCCCTTTGATCCAATCTTCTGAGGTCATTTTGTCATAATTGTATACTATTTTTCGTTTATTTTATAACTATCTGATGATGTATGTTTTGATTTTTGTATAGCTCTGATAACACTATACAAATTTAGCAAAACGTTAACTTAGGTGAAGTTTGCTTGAGTCCTGACAAACCTTCGAGAACCTCTGCTTTTTACTGTTATGGGTAAATTTCAAGGTAACCCTAAAAGTAATACACTATGACGAAAGGATTCTTCAGAGTAAGTTCACTTGTCTATCGAATCATATCACCCTTACTGATGACGACGATTTGACAAAATATCGAAACGGGGAGGCATACATTTAGCCTTACTACAATGTATTTCAGAGTAGGTATCTTTAACAGTGACTGATATCAGACTGATATCAGTATAACAGTGACTGATATCAGACTGATATTAGTGAGGCTTGGGGCCGACTCTTCGATGGACAACCTGCTCAAATGTTTTTACTTCCTTCTTGAATCTTGGACCTAAGTGAAAATCGAACCCATATCTATCAGTATCAGTCTATAAGCGAGCTGGCAAGCCACTGGGCTACCATGGCCCTTCCTTATAAAGATTTAATTAAACCATGTACGATTACTATGTTTTGTCGTAACTTAAATCAAGTTATATTGCGATTCATTATTTAACAACTTAATGATAACAAAAAAAAGAATAGTTTTTCAGGTTTTGATTACATTCCCGCAAGATTAAATCAAGATTAGTGAGGTGGATTTATTTTTAAAGTTTTCATGAGAACGACGAGTGGAGCAAGTCTTGGACGTAATTTACACTTGCTTGTTATGCAAACGTTGAACACGGGTGATGTAGAAATGCTATCTATGACGCTACAGGTGTTGGCTTGTTTGCAATTTCTCTTTGAAGTATTTTAACTTGTAAAAGACATCAGTTTGAGATAGTGCCAAATCATTTTATCAAATGTCTTTATGTCTTCATGTATCATCTAAACGATTATTCTAGTTAAATATCAAGAAATACTTCTATGACGGATCCTCTCAACGCAGCAGTGTCTATTTACTGAAAACAAACAGGCTTGCCTCTGGACTGGGAGGTCTGGGGTTCAATACCCATTCTGGCCTTCGATTTATTCACGCGGAAGGTAAATAAATCTGAGCACATCGTCTTTCTGAGAGTACGTTAAGCTGTCGGTCCTGAACCTCGAGGACTCGACCAGCGACCAACGAATATATCCGCACACTGTAGTGCTCAACGTAGGTAGCATTTCCAGACCAGAGGCCATCTACTGTTTGATTACTGTGCTACTATAATTTGGACTATCAGTAATTCATGTCAGATATGTTAGTCGTCGTTAGTCATAGTTTTTAAAGTTTTTAGTCATGCGTTGAAAAAAATAGTCAGTGTATGAAGTGATTGTTCAGTGAGGTTGAGGAAAATTAATGGCATGAGGTTGGGATGAGTAGGTAGTTTGTTGTCTTCAATGGTAGTAAGTCGAGTGATGTAACTATCTATGGATTCACTTTCAAGAGCCCCGTTTTTAGAATTACCAGGTTTTTTGTCAGTCTAAGATCATTGAACAAAAATAACAGATCCATGTCAGAGTTGCACAAGGAATTATTTGTGTGACTCTGAAGAAGGTTCATTCTGGTCGAAACATGCTAGGTCTATTACTGAATTTCTACTGTGGTTTTTGCAGTACTAGGTTGTCTAAACCATCTACACATAATTATATACTGGTCAAGTTTATAAGTTGTTGGGAGGATTTGAACTCACAGATTCGAAAAACTTATCAGACGATATCGCTAAGTACCTACCGTATTAGAGCTATAAAAAGCACTTTAGTGCTAAATACATCGCTTTATGTTACAACGAGGAAAACTGACGGCTGCCAGAGCAAAGAATGAATTCAGAATTACCAACAAAACCAACAAAGATTAAAGCTTTGAAAAGTGGTATCGCAGAGCTACAAGTTGGCATAAGATACGCCAACTGGAGTATGGAGTATGGAGACATTAAAGAAAGAAATCAACAACTTAATAAATTGGATAATAACTTGATAATTTCAATGTTTCATAGAATAAGGTTTCAGAATATAACTTTTCCCATTAACAAAGTTAATGGAAAAACTTCCCCAAAACTTTGAAGATGCTATTGACACCCAAAACATTTTAATTAGATTTGGTTTAATGTAACTAAATATTAAAAGAAATGAGAGAAATAAATAAATTCATTTAAGAAAAATTAAATTATGAGAAACATATTTTTCTGGTTCTATTTGTACTAAAATATTGATTGGAATGGTGATGCCGGCACAAAACTCTGAAATAATACGCAAAGTCGTATGTTAAGTTATACAGGGTGACCCATAGAAAAACGGGCCCCGTGTACACTTTATGTGATATCTCCTTTATTTATTCACTTCAAGAGTGAGCTCCAGACCCTCTACCCGTCGCTCATGAGCAAGTTCTGGTTCCAGCAAGACGGAGCAAGTTCTCACACCTCAAACCTGTCCCGAGATTGCTGAAAGAGAACTTTGGAGGCCGAGTGATCAGTTCTCAAGACTGATTTTGAGTGGGCACCCCATAGCCCGGACTTAAGCCCACCAGATTTTTTCTTTGGGGCTATCTTAAGAACAGAGTTTACGCAGGGAAATTTAGAACCATCACAGAACTCAAAGAATCAATCAGGGAGGAGATAAGAGCCATTACCAATTCAGTCTGTAAGAACGTCATGGACAACTTCGTGCTGCACCTCAAGAAATGCACGGAGCTAAATGGAGGCCATCTAGAACACATGCTGTAGAACAGGGATAAAAAAGGCCAAAGACCCTAGTGTTTTGATGTGATGTTTTGAATATAATAAACTAGTTATGACCAAAGTTTCATTTCATTCGGACAAAACACTAAGAAACGGGGCCTAATTAGATTAACGGGGAAGATACAAAGAAATACACAAACCAAAGAGAGACATCAAGTTAAGACGAAGGAATAGAGACTGCAGCCCTTTCTATAAAATATAACCTACCTGTCATTACAAATATTTATTTATCAAACTATCCTAATAGATTTATATATTTTAGCATAAATTTGAAAGCATAAGTCAATAGATCGCGAATACTGAAAGCGAAGTCGACTCTAATGACATTACAACATACTCTGATTACTCAAGTTATATATTAGACTTAAAAGTTTTGACTTTCTTCAAATGAATAGTTTATGTTATCTTTTTAATTGATTGTAATGAATAGAAGCAAGCAGACATAAATCGTGAATAGTGACACGGCCAGACTGCCATCGTGTACGATTATGTAGCTATTGCGTGTTCACAGCTATACAAACGAACTACGTCACTCCAAAACTGTTCTCCTAACCCAAACAGAATGATATTTCTAATTATAATAATACAACCCTGAATTTAAGTAATAGCTATTATTTTGAAAGCATCAGAAATATATTACTGTCGTTTCTCGAAAATAAGACACTGCCTTACTTTCTTTTTAGGTCAAAAATACTTGTAGGGTTTATTTTCAGGGGAGGACTTCAAATGCAATAAGTAGATTCATATATTTTTGTTTAATACTTATTTATATACAGAAATTTAAATTTACTCAATAACAGTCATGTCATCTATTCTGGAACATCGTGATAAATTATCAAATTTTTGAATTCCGCTCTGATTTTCCTCCAAATCCATTTCCTGTAAAATCATTGGTCTGAAGCTCTCACCTCTTGCGATATAACTGTCGTTAAATGAATACTTCTTGTCTAAGTAGACTGCTTGAAACCAACTAGATAAAGAAGAAATTTCTTAGAATATTTTGTTCCAAAGGATTCTCCGAAATATTAGGGCATCTAGAGATACCACCTAAATTCAACAGTATTTATTAAAAAAATATATTTCTCACATTATAATAACGAGGGCTTATTTTCGGAGGAGGGATTATAGTCTAAAAAGTCCCGAAAATCACGCTAGGGCTTATTTTTAGTGGATGTCTTATTTTGGGAAAAAGATGGTACATTTATAAATGAAAAACTGATTGTAAAGACATATTCTTAATAATATAGACAATTTTGATTACGGAAACCCTAATTCATTGAGATTTCTTCGGTTAGACATAGAACCAATAAGTTAAATTTGCTTTGTTATAGTTATAGACAACTTCTTAACTAAAAGGTTTGAGCTATTAACAATTCATTATATATATATATATATATATATATAGGTGTGTTCTCTAATCGGGGTTCGGTCAATTTTCCAGGATAAAAAATGAAACTCTCGTTGCCAACGTTTCGGTTTTATTTAAAACCTTTTAAAAAGGTTTTAAAGGTGGTTAGAGGTGGTTAGAGGTGGTTAAAAGGTTTTAAATAAAACCGAAACGTCAAAAATCAGAAAAATCAAACTCTCGTTGCCAACGTTTCGGTTTTATTTAAAACCTTTTAAAAAGGTTTTAAACAAAACCGAAACGTTGGCAACGAGAGTTTGATTTTTTATCCTGGAAAATTGACCGATCCCCGATTAGAGAACACACCTATTCTATCAAACGGTCGATATATTATTGAATCTGTTATATACGAGTATATATATTTTAAATAATAATAAGTGAAAAGTAAAAGTATATTGTAGAAAAAATCATAACAAAATAATTTAATTGACATTTTGGTTTAAATATAGTGGTGTCCAATGACCAACGATTCTTTCCGCGAACTGCAGTGCGCGTTATAATTAGGAGTTCCAGGTCACGGACCTACTACTGCTGAATTTCTGTACTGCTGTGTTTATGGAGTCAGTAAGTAACTGTCTGTAGTCTTTTGTTTGGTATTCATTATACATTATTTCCTGGTTTGGTCTTCTTAAGACGTGAAATGTAGTCAGTCTAGGGTTTTTGGTTTTCTATTTCAACAATAGCGTCTATGATGGATATGGTTGGGCAGTTCTTAGGGGTAGGCTATGTACACTTAAAATAAACAGTGACTCATTGACTGAAACATAACGAAGTCTCACTTTTCAATTTTTTGACCGTAATGGCGGTCGTCCTCAGGAGAAGAAGTGAATTGACGGAGGGACGACAGTCAACTCATATATATATATATATATATATATATATATATATATATAAAGATTTCACATAAACACGTGAAATAACAATCAATGAGGATTTGGATAGGGTGGGATTTTATATCTTCATTGGCCACCAGTCTATTTGTGAAGTCGTCAATAGATTCTAACCTGAGGTCTCTTTGAATATCCACATTTCTGGCACGGGGTGTGACAGTAGGTAAACTGTGATAAAAAAGAGAAAACATATGGATTTCTGCATTCATTATGTCAACAAATATAATGTTTGCAAATGTTTACAACAAGATGCACATGAATTACATGTGAAGCTGTTGGTATGTCAAATTACCATGGTTAAATTGCCAATTTAAAGACAACAACCATGACATTGAAATAATGTACGCATTAATCTTGGAGGTGAGGCTGACTGTCTCTACTATCCATTTTAGAGTGTATTTAAGTGAGGGTGGAGAAAGGGAATGGAAGGATGTTTCCATTTTGTCTTCCAAGTATAGTTACTTCCACTGTAATGCCAGGCTGCTTCCAGTCTTTATGTAGGTCAAAAGTTTGACCTATCTACCAGTATCATTTCCCAAGGCACACCTACAACTTCAACTCTAACAAGCTTCTTCTAATCGTAGAACCACTGAAGATATAAACTAGTAAACCAACACTAGTGGACCTCTTAAGCATGCTTCTAATTGGTCAAAAGTTATCCATAATATATATAAATATATATATATATATATATATATATATATATATATATAAAGATTTCACATAAACACGTGAAACAACAATCAATGATCAAACCACAATAAGAAATGGGAAAACAAGACTAAGATCTTTCAACCGTAACAAGCGGTCTTCGTCAGAGTCAAAAACCCAACTGCCAGTTGGGTTTTTGACTCTGACGAAGACCGCTTGTTACGGTTGAAAGATCTTAGTCTTGTTTTCCCATTTCTTATTGTGGTTTGATCATTCATATATATATATATATATATATATATATATATATATATATATATATATATATATATATATATATATATAGGTGTATAATGTAATCGGGATTCGGTCAATTTTCCAGGATCAAAATCAAACTCTCAATGCCGACGTTTCGGTTTTATTTAAAACCTTTTTCATAGGCAAAAGTCAGAATTTTTGAATTAGAAAAATGATGAAATTTACATTATATAAAATGAAGTAACAATAGATAGTTAGTGAACTAACATCTTAACTGGTCAAAAACTTGGACCAGTTAGTGAGAAAACTAACAGAAGTATAAAATTTTTTAAAACAGGAAAAATTTAGCATTACATTTCTGATTTTTTTCTTTTTTTAAAAAAAGAAAACAATTTGCCAATTCAACAACAAATGTCTAGTTTGAATAAACACTTGACACTGAACTAAAAACAAGCAACGCAATCGAAATTTCACCAGATAACCAAAAAGTTACTAAAACAATATAGAACGATCAACTACTGTTTTAACTTAACACACCCAAATAAATACTATTTAAATGTATAAACATTTCCAGAGTTTCCCTTCCCTGGTCATCCCTTTCTTTCACACAGACTATACAGGAAGAATATGGCTCATTTGTTATTTGGTACCCATTTCAGTTATTAGTATCAGGTGTTAACAATCGAAAATTACTTTTACAGTTCCTTACACACATAAAAGTTATTTTATATAATTATTGTGTTTATTTGAATTTTGTTTCCTGTTAATTTATATTGAAGCAGCTTTTATATCTTATCTTAATTATATTTTATTTAATACATATTATTGTCATATATATATATATATATATATATATATATCAATGATAAAACCACAAGTGGGTTTTTGACTCTGACGAAGACCGCTTGTTACGGTTGAAAGATCTTAGTCTTGTTTTCCCATTTCTTATTGTGGTTTTATCATTGATTGTTGTTTCATGTGTTTATGTGAAATCGTTTTATATATATATATATATATATATATATATATATATATATATACACTTACAAACTCAAAATTTTCGGATGATCCGTCTTCAGGAGAAAAGAGAATGGGGTTGCCGGGACGGTTTCCTGCCGTTGTGTTTCCGGCATGCTTGGCCGCCAATTCTCCTTTCTCCTGAAGAAGGATCATCCAACAATTTGAGTTTGTAAGTAAGTCTCTATCTCTGTGTGTTGCTTTCCTTCATTTTTGAACTGATTTGCGTCCAGTTTGGATAGTTTTTTCGAATTTTAAGTGATATATATATATATAAAGATTTCACATAAATAGTCTTGTTTTCCCATTTCATATTGTTATTTGATCATATATATGAATAATAATCAAAATAACACTTGATATAATAGATGGATTAATTTACCACAATGAAAACAATTTTTGAAACAATGCTCTAAGGCCTTTCGTTAACACATCTTCAGAGAGCAATTGAACTAAAAAAACAATAAATACAATAAATAAAATCAGCCAAGTTAACAAGTATTTATTGTTTTTTTAGTTCACTTGCTCTCTGAAGATGTGTTAACGAAAGGCCTTAGAGCATTGTTTCAAAAATTGTTTTCATTGTGGTAAATTAATCCATATATATATATTGGTATACTTTGGGAGCAGACCTTCTTTTAAACATACCTCATTAAATATCTTGCCAACATTAAGTTTAGTATGTTTCCTACATACCTTTTCAAGGTTTCGAATGCTACTTTTCCATCTATATATACCACAAAGATGGAAAAGTAGCATTCGAAACCTTGAAAAGGTATGTAGGAAACATACTAAACTTAATGTTGGCAAGATATTTAATGAGGTATATATATATATATATATATATATATGTCGTCTCTCCGTCAATTCACTTTTTCTCCTGAGGACGACCTCCATTACGGTCGAAATATTGAAAAGTGAGTCTGTTATGTTTCAGTCTATGTGTCACAGTTTATTTTAAGTATATACTCGTATATATATAAAGATTTCACATATACACATGAAATAACAATGAATAATCAAACTATTGATATATATATATATATATATATATATATATATATATACACACATACATATACATATATATGTATGTATATATACAAGAAAGGTTTTGTTTCAAAATCGTGAAATGTTTATTCAGTAAGAGACATCAACAGTGGCGGATTGGGCTGTCTTGCAGTCAGGCATGAAATGCTTTTAAACAACAGTAAAGGATTCGCGTCTCATATTCACCGATAGAAACATTAACATATTTCCAAAACTTCCTCTTTATAAATGTCAATTACTGCAAGACAAATTGATTTTCATAATTTATTTATACATATAATAAAAAAAAAGTTTTTAGAACCATTGCATAACTATTAAAAAAAAATCTGGAGTGGACTACACTCAACTTTACTATAATAAAGATAATATCTAACTTATTGGGTATATAATATATAATGTCCCATATTAACTGTTATTTAAAAGGTTTTAAAGATCTGTGGATATTTTTCGTTTCTTGCTTTTGTTATCTGAAAGATAATTCCAACATTTTAAGATTCTAGAATTAGTAGTTTATGAGATAAAAAATATTGCTAAAAACAGGTTTTTGAAAAAAAAAGACTTTCTTATCATGTTTAACTGCTTCCAAATAATGGGGCTCATCTACACTATGAGGCCCATTTTTGTGTAAAATATCACTTTGATCCATCATAGATTCTGGACCGTATCGTGGCCATAAACTTTGGATAGATACTCGCCCACCCACCCACCAGCCCTAACCCCACCACACAACACAACCACAAACACAAAAACAACACAACAAAGCACACACACACACACACACACACGCACACGCACACCCACACACACACACACACACACACACACACACACACACACACACACACACATGGAAAAACCTTTATAAAACGACTTTTGAGACCTCCAAACATGTAATTCCGTCAAAACCTCGCGATCGAATTTTTTTCACGATCACTATACTTTACTCATAGGAAAGTAAAAATAACGATGATTTTAGGAATCAGCACCCCTGAGGGCCAGTGTTATTACTTCAATAATAAGGTCTTAGGTTCATCTGGCTGTGTCATATAAAATGGGTAGCATTAGACTCTGTAGTAAGACATTTAGAGTTTGTCTTACGAGATAAACAATAAACTGAATCCTGATTAATTCTCACGGACACACACACAGACATCATAAAAAAAACTTCATAAAACTACTTCTGGAACATCAAAACATGTAATTCCATCAAAATATCGAGAACGAATTTAGTAAAGTAATAGTTAATATTTTAATAAATTTTAAAATCATTTACCCGGATAAGAGCAACTCGTTGATGACTCATTGCTCGTATGTAAAAGCAGAAGTTGACGTTTTCTTTTTTTGGACAATGAGTTTCATAATAGAGTTATTTTTGTGTTTCCTTTTTTTTAGCTTGATTTCATTTTTTCTTTTTAAATAAGACATAGAGGATTATTTAAATTATTTATTAAGGTATTTTTTGTTATTTTTAGTATCTTTAGCGTTTTTTTTTCTTATTTTAAAAAAAAACTTCATGTAGTTGAGTCTTAAGATGTATAGAAAAAAATCTTCAATCAACTAATGTTATTGGAGGAATGCTTGTGTGCTAGGTCGACTTCAAATCGACATTTCTACCTGTATTCTTGCCAAAAAACTACAATGAAAATCAAAGAAAAGTGTCAGACTCAAAATACAACTTAACTGGTTTTATTGTACTTCAATAGTCCTGAATTTACCTTACTTAACTTCAAACGTATTTCGTTGCCTTTAGACTCTTGTTTCTTTCAAACTTCACTACAACAGACGTCACATCTTTACATCATGCGACTGATTTTGTTAACTGGTAACTATTTTAGTATAGGCTAGAATCAAATTACTCGATCAAAAAAGGCCTTTTATTTTACTTTATCTAAGTTTAAACGACTTTCACAGTGTTTCTTCTGTTCTTCGTTTACAACATCCTCAGAAAACATTTAAATCTTTCTAAGTGTTGTTATAAACGAAAAAATAGGTTAGCTCAGTAATAGTTATCCATAACCATAAATGTATATATATTTCACTCAAAATTCGAAAAAAACGATCCAAACTGGACGCAAATCAGCTCAAAAACAAAGAAAGAGCCATACTTACATGTTTTGTAAGTTGTAAGTAAGTTATAAGTAAATTGTAAGTAACTGAGTTACACTGAGTTTGTAAGTGTGTCTATTTCTCTGTGTGTTTCTTTTCTTCGTTTTTGAGCTAACTATATACGAGGTGTATAAATAAAGTAGTGAGACTGGCAACGTCGCTTTCGATCTGGCAACGCTGGAGACGCGTGGCCTTGAGTAGCGTCAGGTCACGTGTGATGCGCCTCCAGTATGAATCTGAACTCGCCACAGTCATTTGTTTGTCCGTAGCGTTGGTTTTCGTGAAATGGTTTTTTCTTGAGCGTTTTAAAAATGAGTGACCTCAAAGTTGAGCAGCAGTGTGCAATCAAATTTGCTTCAGACTTGGACATAATGCAACCGAAACTTTTGAAAAACTTCAGGAGGCCTATGGAGAACGTGTTTTATCAAGGGCACAGGTTTTTCGGTGGTTTAAGGAATTTTCAGAAGGAAGAGAGTCGATTGAAGATGAACCACGAAGCGGAAGGCCTTCAAGTGCAAACACCGATGAAAATGTCAACAGAGTACGGAACCTTGTGCGTTCAGATCGACGCTTAATCAGCACTTCTACCGTGAGGTCCTTGAAAGACTTCGAAAAAGAGTCCTTCGTGTGCGGCCAAACATCAAAGACAAGTGGGTGTTGCATCACGACAACGCGCCCTGTCACACTGCCATCTCAATAAACGAGTTTTTGGCCAGTAAAAACATTCCTGTTGCTCCTCAGCCTCCTTATTCACCAGACTTGAGTCCTTGTGACTTTTTCCTCTTCCCGAGATTGAAAAATCACCTCAAGGGAACTCATTTCGGGACACTACAAAACATACAAACTGCTGTAACCGACCAGCTGAAGGCCATTCCAGAATCCGAGTTCCAGCAATGCTACAATGATTGGAAGGACCGTCTCCAGCGCTGTGTGGCTTCAGAAGGGAACTATTTTGAAGGTGACAATATCACATTGTAATTATATTTGAATAGAAAATTTAAAAAAAATCAGTCTCACTACTTTATTTACACACCTCGTATATGTTTTATTAAAGCTAATACCTAATTGGAGTTTTAAACTTTTTCTTAATTCCAAAGAAAATGAAATTGTCTTATAACACATGGAAGTCAAGTATGAGAAGACTAGAAAAACTAATAAGAAAAATATATATATAATATATATATAACAGATTATATATATATATATATAGTTATATGGATTAGGTGGTTATATATGGTTATGGATAGTTCAGAGGCGAATACGTAATCACTGAGCTAACCTATTTGTTCGTTTATAACAATACTTAGAAAGATTTAAATTTTTCTGAGGATGTTGTAAATGATATATATATATATCACTCACTTAATAAACGGAAATACGATCCAAACTGGACACAATAACAGTTCAAAATTGAAGATAGGTAACACACAAAGTAAATACTCACACTTATAAACTCAAATTTTCGGGCAATCTGGTTTCAGGATAAATATAAAGGAAGACCAAGCACGTTGTAGACGCAACAGCTAGTAATCCAATATATATATATATATATAATGTCAGATTGAATTTACGGCCTATTGTTTTTTGAATTAATTTTGTGGATTAATTTTCCAAAGCCCTTAATAGTTTTTTAAATTCACAAGGAACTAGGTAGATTAACTCACCATAAGTTTGGTTTACAATAGTTATATTTTTTTCCAACGTTTCCAACTATTGAAAACCAAACTCATGGTGAGTTAATCTACCTAATTCCTTGTAAATTTAAAAAACTATTAAGGGCTTTGGAAAAGTTATCCAAAAAATTAATTAAAAAAACAATAGGCCGTAAATTCAATCTGACGTGTATTAAGGAAGGACTGTTTCCTAAATACTCGAATTTAAATATATATATATATATATATAAACCATAATCATAACCATAACCACCTATAACCATGATTATGGTTATAATCAATCTTATTGATTTTCTTAATAACTTGCACGGCTTAAAACATTTAGGAATTTAAGTAATAGTAACTAATTAAACTTAAATAATTTACTTGATTACTTAGAAAAAGGTAATGGATGATGAATGTGTTATTTGGCTTGGGAGTATTGAATGTATAGAGACAGACTGGTTGCAGTATTCTTTCGTCGTCAAATCCAATATATTGTATTTATTTTCATTCTATCGTATCACCAATTGTTGAATTGCACGTTCTCTTTTATTAAAGGAGTTGAATACTTTTAGAATCATAAATATTAATCTGGTGATATTTCACCTCATTTTCTAAAGTATTGCTATCTTTTCAATGATAAACTGTAAGAAAAATATTGTTCTGCCTCCATTTAACAACAATATTAAATTACTATTACTTCTTGCTGCCATGTTAGCTCAGTGGTTAACGTACTCGCCTCAGAACTGGTAGGTCTAAGGTTCAATACCCACTCTGGCCATTGATTTATTCACGTTGGAGGTGAATAAATCTAATCAAGTCCTTCGGAGTGGACGTTAAACTGTTGACCCTGAGCCTGTACGATGTGTAATACGTGTTACACACTCCTACTATAAATAGGGATCAAACATGCTTTTCAGTTAAAACATTTCTTTTTCTTTAATATAAATTATTTCACTTTTAAAACATATAGAAATTATTATTATTGTATTTTAAAAATTTGATTTTAGTATTAATTCCTTTAACTATTTTATCATTCTTTTTTTTTCTTCTTTAGGATATTTTAACTTAAGTTAGGCAAATATTTAGACTAGGGAGCAACAAAATCTAGCAATGCCCAAAGGATACAAGCTCTTCAGTCAAAAATTCTTCATTGTCCTTTTTACATACCAAATTAACCAATCTATTCAGACCTCAGAATTTCAACAAGAATGCTCATACTTTCATCAGTATTGCTCATACCCATTTCAGGATATTGCTCATATCCATTACAGGATATTGCTCTTGAGTTCATCAAGTAGCAATATCTCGCAACAAAGCTTTTTACAAAAATCTTTTTAGCAATAATAATCCCTTAGTCCTAAACATCTCCTCAATAAATATCCCAGGAAATCCCCAAAGGCGCCTGAAGAGAAAGTGGCCATGAGACTTATTGGTGTGAATTACTCTAGTGACTTGTAAATTTAATCTAACTTTTATAACTTATTTTTCACGCCAGGAAGTATAATTACTGGCTTATTTCTTCCCTCCTGCCTCTATGTGGAAATGTATGTATTTCTTTCATCGTTGTCACTGGTAATGTTACATTGACGTTGTTGTGACTATGTAAAATAATAAAAATAACGTTAGGCAAAATGAAGTACTCTCAATGTAGGATCAATTTGAGAGCAATATTCCCTGGAGGAATCAGAATTGGAGGGCTGACTTGTCAGTCTCTCGCCCTCTTAAAAGAAAAAAACCAAAACCAAAGAAATCGTTGTTCATACTATTACTGTTGTGGCGCCAATTCGGTTATGATTTAGCACATTTCCTGGCTGTTTCAACAACGAGAGACAATTTTGCCTTACCCAAGTTATTTATCTATCCCAATGTTTAAGAAAAATGGGGTGGGACAGACTAATATATTACAGTGCACAGGCAATCTGCATTTTTACGTAGGAAAAAAATTCCAGATTATTATCATGTTAGCACTAAAAAGCTAAAAGTACAAATGTAATCATTAAAACTCATAAAAACCCTAAACATAATGTTTATATTTATATTATTAATATGGCAAACTATCATACCTCGTAAGATGATGTTGGAGTCGTTGGAGCGCTTTCGGACGTTGTCCATCTTCGATCGCAAATAATCTAAGATGGACAACGTCCGAAAGCGCT
The DNA here is from genome assembly GCA_026182355.1 of Hermatobates lingyangjiaoensis. Lineage (NCBI taxonomy): Eukaryota > Metazoa > Arthropoda > Insecta > Hemiptera > Hermatobatidae > Hermatobates > Hermatobates lingyangjiaoensis. Next base: position 77,224 of record JAPFBL010000530.1, on the reverse strand, counting down.
CCAGCGACTCCAACATCATCTTACGAGGTATGACGGTTTGCCATATTAATAACATAAATCATACTAACCTCAGTGGTAATAATAATATATAAAGTTTATAACTAATTTTATATTTTCGCGATCGCAGGAATAATAGCAAACAGCAAAGGTTATAGGGCAATGTTGTATTTGTTTACCATCATCAGGGCTTGTTTGTTGTTGTACAAGATACAATGGAGCTGTAGTTGAAATGAAAATATTACAAAACTCACCTCAAACAACAGAATCTCACGAACTTTGGGGTTCTGTCATATGAAATGAGTTTTGTAATATTTTTATTTCAATTACTGTTCTATTGTATCTATTTCTCTGTTGTATAACATGTTTGTTGCTCAGGCCTGATGATGTTATACAAATTTAGCAAAAACGTTGTTTTTTTTTTAACAACTCTGCTGTTTGCTACAATGTTTATAGTTCGTTTATAGCTATATGTCGCCCAGTCATTCATGCCCCCTATTCAAGTCGTGTTCAGCATTAAGGCCATAATAATTATATTCTCTTAATTATATTGATGCTATTAAAGAAACGAAATTTATAATTAATTCGAAACTCCTGGTTTTATCTCCCACAGGAATCGACAAACCAGACTTCATTTTAGTTCTCCTGGGCGTTTAACAAGCTCTTTGCATTTACTGTATCCACGAGTCATACCACAAGCTGATTATGCAAATACCACTCATTTCCTTTTCAAATGACCTGTGAAGTAGAGATAGTCTGGGACATACCATAATAGGGGTATTAAACGAACTGAACACAATTTACCCTTCAGTATTAACTATCATCAATACAAAGGTTATTCGATTGTTTTCTAACGCCGACACTTATAAGGGAGGCAAATATGGCTCATTTATAATTTGGCACCCATTTTAAGTAATAGGCGAGACAGAATACTTGTTGATTCTATATTGGGAGTCTTAAATTTTGCCCAACTCAAGTGTATTTATTAGATTAGGGCTCTTTAACGAGTACCTGACATTGTACAGGCTTAACGTCCTCTCCCAGGGACGATATGCTCAGATTTATTCACCTCCCACGTAAATAAATGGAGGGCCAAGTGGGTATCGAACCTCGGACCAACCAGTTTAGAGGCGAGTATTTTAACACTGAGCTAACCTAGCTTCTCATTAACATAAAGGAAAGATATAATATTTTACCCCAATATTATTTTGAGATTTATTTTCATTTTTTTTTTTTTTATATTATTGTAAGTAATTTTGATGGTTATAAATAAACACAAGATTTATGTTTTGAAGCCCCCTGAATCCATTCTTTGTTCCATAGGATGATATCTGTTTCTATGAAGGCGAGTGACGAACCAATACACTCAACTCTCGTATTTCCGTACTTCAAGAAACAGTACTTTTAATTTTACGTACTTTTTTTTCTTCCGAATAGCATAAATTATCACTTAGGTATTGATAATTCACAATGAGGGGCAAAGTGAGACCGAGCAGATTAGTTTTGGCTATTCCAATTTCGTTATCTTAAGCAAAATCTAACTTTTTTTATTGTTCATTATAAAGTTCATTATGTATTGATAATTTTTTATTTAAATGAAATATGTAGTGTGCTAAAGTAAATGAATTTGAGATAGCTTAACACTTCTAGAAAGTGTTAGTGAGGTCAGGTGTTGATGTATGTCTGTCAACGACTTAGCCCTCCCTACCCTCCATTAGGCTACCACTTTCCAGTGTTACCAATTTCCGGTCCTGTCTTGGTCTCTATTAGTATGAAAATTCGTGGTTCATGTTTTTTTTTTTAATTTAAAAATGATCGTTCTTAATATATGTAATATATAATTAATTATTTTATAATTAAACAATAATTTCATGAAATTTATTATTTAATAATAGTTATTAAACTTAATATTTTTAATAATGATTCTGAGGTAAAAATGGATAAACAAACAAAAGTCTCCACACAAATGAAGTTTTATTCAACAACAACAACGCGTTTCGAACTCATTGTGTTCATCATCAGGAAGACACCAATGATGTGGTGCTGAAGGACAAGGGTTGTTTTCACTGGAGCAACCCTTCATCATCACATCCTTTGGTGTCTTCCTGATGATGAACACAAAGTGTTCGAAACGCGTTGTTGTTGTTGAATAAAACTTCATTTGTGTGGAGACTTTTGTTTGCTTTTCCATTTTACCTCAAATGAGTAAAAACCACACAATTACGGATTGCACAAACAAATGATTTTAATAATGCTTCACTTACTATCCTTAATTATTAATTAATTCACTTAATTATTATTAATTCACTTACTTACTTAATAATAGTCCCTCACAAATATATCCCACAGATTTTAATAAAAACTTACAGAAAAATAGTTCATGGGGTCGGAATATACCTGATTATTTTAAAATATTGTATCATGAAGAAGGTAAAAAAAGGATGGCGATGTTTCGAACCCTTTCTGTCCTTCTAGATTCTAGACCAGTGCTTTTCAACCTTTTTGCAGGCGCGGATCCGCCGAGGAGCTTATTTATTCTTGCAGATCCCCCTGTACATATATATATATATATATATATATATATATAAAAGTTTTTTTAATGAAATAAAAACGGCTTATAAACACAAAAACACAATACAGTACTATCTGAATTTTTTTATTCAAGAGAATTACAAATTAATGTGAAATTTGTCCTTGGTGATTTTTGAACAGAACTGGAAAGTTTGGCCTGGTATAAAAAGACATACACGCATCTCTTCTTCAAGTGCTAGTAGTTTATTTCTTTTCTCACTTTTAATGTTCGTCATGGTGGAAAATTCTATTTCACACAGGTATGATGTAGAAAACTGTAGGAGAATGCGCAGACCTTTATTCGAGATTGATGGATATTCTTTTGCAGTTAAAATCCAAAATGAGTCCAGATCAAGAAGCAAACAATCAGAGCGTCACGTATTGGCTAAATTAAAGGTTTCAATTAAATGACGTAGGTCGTCATCATAACTGAACTGCCCGACTCAAATTTTGGCTCGCAGTTCTTCCCTAACGTTACCGAAAGTTGCTGGTTTTAGATGTGAACGACGAGTTATCTTGATAAGATGCACTAATTGCATTGATAGTGTGCTACTGTACTTACATTGACGTGTACACATTGATAATACATTAATTTTACATTGTGAATCTGTAGGTCTTGCGGATCCCCTGGGTAAACGTCACGGATCACCAGTGATCCGCGGATCACAGGTTGAAAACCACTGTTCTAGACAGTATGACATTGGCACCTGGTATTGTCTTGAAAAGAAAACTACAACACTTTAAGTTACAATAGTTGTGTAAACTTTCATAGGCAGTAACTTTTTTTTTAAAAAAATCTCATAGATAAAAATAAATAATATATCTGAAGTAAGTTTCTATTAAAACGTATGATAATAATATAAATTATGAATTGGAAATAATCATATTTAAGATTATGAATTACAAAATCTGTATATTTAAAATACAAAGTTTGTCTGTCTGTCCACGATACAAATAAAACTAGAGACATTTAGATACAAAGAAACATATGGATCTTATATAACTTTTTTAGGAGGAACTAACTACGGTATTTTTTTAAAAAAGTAACAAAAATTTACTATATATTTCATAACATCCGCTGATGATGTATCCACAATGGCGATGCATGGTATATTGTACCCTATTTATAGGAAAAATAACAAATTATTAAAAAAAAACTGGATTTCTTTTTTGGGATGCACGCCCATAACTTAAACCCCGGGGTATAATCTACAGCCCGGGCAATGCTGGGTAGATCGGCTTGTATTTGAAATTCAATGTGCGTTATAAAAAAAAATAATTAATGAAATAATTATTTATAAAACTTGTAATATATTTAATGAATAATTCAAAAACTTTTCCAGGAACTTGGGTTTTTCTTTGGTTATATGAAACTATTGTCTTATTTTATTTCAACTTCCTAAGGAAAAAGAAAATAAAATAAAAGATGAAATTTTTACATTTATATTATTAATGACCTTGCTATTTATTCATTATAGTTTGTTTTCAATGTCTTCAATAGTAATCAATATAACCTTATTGATAACACACCAGATGAAATCACAAATTAAATTTTATTAAAGTCTTCATCAGTATATTTTAAAGCGTTTTCCAAGTCTGACTCTATGTTTTTGGTTACTTGAATATTTTTTATGATTAATAACTTATTTCTTAAATTACAAAATTTAAAATTATTTCAATTGAAACAATATTTGCTCTACCATGATACGTATGCAGTAGTGCAGACCTACGAGTATAACAGCACGAAATTCTTTAATTTCTTCTTTAATTTTATTCAACTTTTTAAAATTGTTTCATATCTTACTTTCTTTTTTAAGAAAGAAAGAAAATGATCAAACTGATAAGGGTTTACAAAGACTTTCATAATAAGTTTGAAGACTTTATAAATGAATTGCTGCGAAAAGACGTGAAGCAGACAAAGCTGAACGATTTACTAAATAAATAATTTACTGCATTGCTTGTAGTTTAAATAGTATAACTATAACTTATAGTTTTACTATGTATTACATACTAGATTACCTGTGACTCTTTGTGTCACTCAAAAATTATAGCAATATGTATTAAAATAAATTCACTGAACGTGATTGACAGAGACAATTTTAATTGTTATTTCTTGTTATTAAGGCACGGAAACAGATTCTTATATACCCCAAGCT